>CAUYQU010008791.1:0-40673 GCA_963574635.1 Cheracebus regulus
CTTCAATTTTTCATTGCATTATTAAAATTAAAAATTGTAAAACGTTCACTTAATTTTTTTATTTAAAAACAACGGCTTTTTTTAATAATATTTTTACGGCCCTGGTGTTTTGCATTTAAAAAAAAAAAAAAAAAAAAAAAAAAAAAAAACAGAAAAAAAAATCTCCAACTAGGTCACTGGAAATAGTATACATAAAACTCATAAAATGTGCTCTTTTGGGTATAAGCAGGATACTGACTTATTTAATAGCCTTCATTTGATATTAAATGAATAGATTTCAAAAGTTAATGTGTTTTCTGAACATCAGGAACTTCTGCTTCTGCCGATGGTAGACTAGGTTCAGATCAGTCCTCCTGCTAAGAACAACTAAAAATAGCTTGATAAACTATTAAAAAGAATTCTTTTTTAATGTATCAAATAACTTATAAATTCATGATGAAATATGGGATGAGATCCAGGAAAGGATGAGAACTCATAAAACCACACCCACTACTTAAGGCTACTTTTGCATTGAGGCTACTTCCCAATATAAAGAAAAAGCTGAGAAACTAATAGCAAAAATGCCTTGCAGGATCAAAATACAAACTGTGGTGTCCAAGATCCTCAAAGATTGGCTATATTGGGCTTAGAAGCACTCCTTCTAAAGCATACCAGGATTACAATTCCAAAGAATTGTTTCCTAAGAGGACACACAAACCAGAAATAAACCATCCAATGTGCATACTTTCAGCTCAGGTTTGCATTATAAAGGCCTATAAAATGTTAAGCCTTGAAATTGGATCACAGGCATCTAGGGTAGTACCTCTAGACATGCAGCAAAAGCAAACCAAAATCTGTGTAGAAAAATAATATTATACTAGGCCTCAATACTTTTCTAAAATGGTTTCTCTAATACAATGTCTAGCCCACAGTCAAAGATAACTAGGTACTCAAGAGAAAGGCACCATTTATACAACCCAACAGAAACAGACACAGATACTTTATATATTGGAATTATCATATAATAATTGTAAAATAATCATACTTAGAATTTAAAAGAAAATAAAAGCCAAGCTGGAAAAAATGTAACAGAGTATTTTTCAAGTGACATAGCATATTTGAAAAAGAACCAAATAGAATGTGTAGAACTGAAAAGTATAGTAACCAAAATAAGAAACTGGATGGATTTGAGAACAAATTAGATCCAACTGAAGAAACTTTGTGAAATGGAAAATAGTTAAGAAAAAAAATCAAGAACATCAAGAATAAAGCTCAGAAAGATAAAAATATAAAACTGTTGCAAAAGAATATGATACATTCAGGATATAATAATAAAATCTAACATATTTTATTAGAGCTTTCAAGAGCAAGGAACAATATTTAAATAAGCAATATTTAAGTAGATAGTGGTTGAGAATTCTCTAGAATTAAAAAATATAACAATCCACCAATTCAAAAACCTAATGAAATCCAAGCAGATAAAAAGCTGACAAATCATAGTGAAATTCAGAAAACTACAAAGAGAAAATCTTAAAGATATGCCTATTTATGTGATATGTTTCTATTTATATGTATAGATAGATATTTCTATTTATAAATTATATACAAATGAAGAGAGAGATATATAAATAAAAGACAAATAACTTTCCAAAGATTAATGGCTGACTTATTTACTGAAATCCAGAAGATATTTAGAAGGGTTTTTTCAATGTACTAAAATAAAATAAATTTCAATTGAGGATTTTATATCTAATGAAAAAGTCTTTCAAGAATGAAGGTGCAAGATACATTTTCAAAGAAACAAAAACGAAGACACTTTACAACCATCTAGCCTTCATTAAAGACAATTCTGAATGATAGACTTCAAGCATAAGAAAAATACAGCTGACTCTTGAACAGCAGAAATTTGAACTGTCCGGTCCACTTATAGGCAGATTTTTTGCAATAAACACAGTTGGTCCCCTTATCGATATTCCAGGGTTCCTCAACTATAGGATTTAATTATGCTGAGATTTGGGTATCTATCCACACTGAGAAGAGGTGGGTGGTGTTTTTGGAACCAGTGCCCCACAAGCACCAAGGACGAATGTAATCCCAAAGCCCAAACAGAAGATCAAGAGAGGCAAAGAGAAAGAGAGCACAAGTAAAGGGATGAAGGTAAGAATTTAAAAACAACTACCCATCAGCACTAGGTTCCTGACCTGGATGAGGAAGTAATCTGTCCACTAAACCCCAGAGACACACAATCTACCTGTGTAACTAATCTGCACAGGTACTCCCTGAAGCTAAAATAAAAGTTCAGAAGGAAAATAAGAAAAAGAAAATAAAGGGGGATGGAAACATGGATAAATGTAAGTAAATATTGACCTTGTAAAACAATAATAAAGGTGTTTTATGTAACTACAGAAAAAAATATAAGAAATTAGTCTCAGGTTCTTGCTTTCAGGATGACAAAGAAAAGAAGGAACAACGTCATGCCAAAAAGAGGCACGGCCACATGCAGCCTATTTGCTGCAGGCAATGCAGTGTGCCCAATGTATGCCCAAAGACAAGGCTACTAAATTCTTCATTCAAAGCAGTAGAGGCTGCAGTATCAGACATTTCCAAAGGCAGTGTCTTCGACTCTTGTGTGCTTCCCAAAGTACATGTGAAGCTACGTTGTGCCATTCACAGTAGATTAGTTGGAAATAGATCTCATGAAGTACTGAACACACCCACCATGATTTAGACCTCCTTGTACTGCTCCATGACCCCCAAGAAAGCTCATGTAAGGATCTGAATCCTTAAGGATGGAAGAAAAATTATCCTCTGGAAAAAACTGAAATAGAAATTATACTTTATATATAATATACATATGTATGAAATGAAATGAAATATTATCATTTCATACCGTATAGATGATTTTCAGACTGATTATATCTGTAAATTTAAAAGAAAAAACAATAAATGTTCTAAAAGATATAAGAAAATATCAATAGGATCTCAGGGTAAGTAAAGACTTTGGGCATGCACGGTAGTTCATGCCTGTAATTCCAGCACTTTAGGAGGCCGAGGCCGGCAGATCACTTTTCAGGAGTTCAGTATGAGCCTGGCTAACATGGTGAAACCCCATCTCTATGTCTCTACAAAAAATACAAAAATTAGCCAGGAGTGGTGATGGACGCCTGTAATCCCAGCTACTTAAAAGATGAAGCGGGAGAACTGTTCGAACCTGGGGGGCGGAGGGTTGCAGGGAGCCAGGATTGCACCACTGAAGTCTAGCCTGGGGGCACAGAGTGAGATTCTGTCTCAAAAGAAAAAAAAGAAAAGACTTCTTAAACATTACCAGAAAAAGCATTAATTTAAAAACTGAGTAACTTCATTACATTAAAATTAAGCAACATTTTCCAGAAGGCATCCATAACAAAGTGAAAAGTCAAGCCTGCTGTGAGGAAGAAGATATTTGTAACTCGAATAATTAACAAGGGCTCACATCAGGAATATAAAATAGGCATCTATAAATCAATAAGAGAAGGTCAGGCAACCTGATTTTGTAAAAAGGGAGAGGAGACTTGAACAGGCATTTTACAAACAGGATATCCAAATAGCCTATAAGCATACTAAATAAAGATACTCAACGTCACTCATAAGGGGACAAATTCTAGTTAAAAAAAAAAAAGGAATGAGTTACTACACTCACCAATACATTTGGCTTATGTTGAAAAATAAGTCAATAAAATTTGTCACATAAACATTTTAAAGGTAAGAGATATTATTAGCTCATATAATATAGGAAAAGGTGTATATTCAAATTCAACATCCATTTATGATTTTAAAAAAAACTCAACAAATTAGAAACCAATGTGCACATCCTTCCATCTAACAAAGGGTAACTACAAAAGAAATTTTCCACAATTACTTAATTCTAAATCTACAATAGTAAGACATTAAGCACAAGACAAAGATATTCATACCACCATTCTTATTCAACATGTCAGTATTGATAGCTGTCAATATTTGCAGATGATGTAGCTTTTTCATATAGAAAATAGAAATAATCTACAAATTGATGGAATTTATAAGAGTTTAGCATGGCTGTTCTTTAAAAAATCAGTATATCATAATCAATTTTATTTTTAAACATCAGTAACAAAAAATAATAAGGTACAACTTAACATATTGTAAAAAAAAATCAAAGAAAAGATATGCATTAATTCTATGAGATAAAGTTTATGAGAGAAATTAACGATTTAAGTGGAGAGGTGTATCATGTTTGTGGATTATGGACAATACAGATATTTCAGTCTTTCACAAATTCATCTGCAGATTAAATGCAATACCAACTAATATCACAACAGAGTTTCTGACTATGTAGCTGATTCTAAAATGGAAATGAAATTGAAACAGCCACGAATAGCTAAGCACTCTTGCATGCAAATAAAAATGGGAGGGCTAGCTCAACTGATATCAAAACTTACCATAAATATATTAAGATATTGCAGTATTGTCACAGGGAACAGTAAAAAAAAAAACAAGAGAAAGTAATAAAGATCCCGGGGGAAAAAACTAATACATACATCAACCTTTTATTTGGGTGCCCTGCATAATAATAAGGAAATAACTGCCTTCTCAGGGTAGACTTCTGGCAGAATTTTTAGAGCTTACACTAATATTTGGAGAATTTTTTTGTGTCTTAATGAAAATGGTCTTTGTAGACTCTCCTTAGCAAATGCCCATATTTCAATTATGCTCATTCTCCTAAAAAAGCTCTTTTGCTGTGCTGTTAAAATCTGTTAAATACTCTTAAGTTATAATAACACTGTCAACAAAAATCAGTTATGTAATTATCAAATGGTAGAAAGTTTTAGAAAGTCATGATGATGCCATCTGGTGTAGATTACTGCTATAAAATTATTTGTCACTATAAAGGTATTTTATAGGTGCAGCCTAAAAAAACGTTCAATAAATAAAAAACTATTTCAAAATGATTTTTTTAAATCACTACTTACATTCTTACCAAAGGCAGAGTAGCATTAAAAATTAGATACTGTACCCGTCTTTCCAATATATAATTAGAAAGCAACCTGAAATAATTCCGCAAGATTAATCTTTAACAAACCTATTTTAATGCTTTCTTTATAAAACTTCGTAATAAGTTTCTTTCAAATTACTATTAGTTTCATTAGTTCTTATTAAAAATGTATTATACTAAGTGTTACAGTGATTATATAGGTATTAAAACAGATAAATGTTCAAAAATTGTATTTTCATTATATTAATATTAAATTCCACATTTGATGACTCAGAAACCAGTACTGTAGTTTTGAGTGGAATATATGTAGTATATAAGTATAATATAAATACATTTTTGTTTCAATTTAGTCTTTCCACTAAATTTTTATCATATTAAAATGTTAACAACTTGGTAACTTTTTTAAACTTATAAAGAAAAACAAACTTTATCTTTCACATTCAAGCAGAATGTGGACTTTTACTTTACAATACAAACAGTTATATTTTTTAATTCTTTAGATATGATGTACTTTTATCTTTTCTAAACATAAAATACCCAGTTAACTTGATTATCAGTTATTAAACAATTTAATTATTTATACACTTAACTATGAATTAAATATATTAAAACCGATAAGGTAATAATTCTACTGAAAACTCTTGCAAATTCCTAAGTCACACTGAAAATTTCTAAGTCGGATATTGTTAAGGAGTTGTTGATGTTAGAAGTGGTCATTGCAAATATATGTCCTACTTTTAGGAAAGAAATACTGTTAGAGCTCTCTTCACATTACAGAATTAGCACAGAAATCTGCTTCCAATTAAAGAAACTGTGGGAGAACCCAGCTGTATTTAAGATTTGGCAAATGCATTAAACTGTGCTCCAAATGCTTTGGTTTCAGCAAAGCCTATAAAGTATTTTTTCATGTCTTTTCCCCCTTAACTTTGAAACACATGTACAGAGTATGGATTTGTCAGCCTCTCCTTCCAGTTATAATGATTAGAAAAAAATTTAATATTCAATGTCTGTAGTATTTTCTCTCTCTAATACACACAAAGGGTGGAAAATAATATTCATGAGGTCACCTGTGTAAACCAAAAGATTTATAGCTTGGTTGTCAGAGTGTTTACAAAATGATTTACTTTTACATAGAACCAAGAAGCTAAGTTTTGCCAACAGCTGATGGTACTCAAGCTATGAGTGGTTTGGATTTAATCTGAAATATAAAAGCCAAGCAAACAAGAAGGTTATTTCAGGATAGTTTTAAAGTTCCCACAACTACTTTTTATGACCTATGCAATAACATTTTGAAAACTAAGGTTCTAAATCAATTTGGCTATGGGGAAAATGTTTTCTAGGGATACTAATTCAAACATACAAATTAGAAGCGCTTTTGAAATTAGAATGAGTAGAATCAAAATAGTATGGAAAAGCCACTAAAAGTAATCTAGAGGATTTTTTAAAATCATAGAGCACTATCTTCAGAACTTACATCATCTATTTCCCCTCTAAAAGCAGAACAAATCAGCATGTTTTTCTCTTTAATTAGCTCACTCAGCAGCAATTCTTCCATGTTCAAGCTTTAGTAATAGAAATTCTAGAAAGGCAAGAGTTTTTAAAGTGCAAGTGGACAAAACACTTTTAAATGTTACACTTCCTAGCTTTAAAAGACCATCAGTAAGCAAAAGCAATGTATTTTCTTCCTTGGGATAGATGGGGCACAAAATAATACAATTAGAAATTGCTAACACATCTATAGAACTTACTGTATGTCAAGCACTATTCAAAATCTTTTACATACATTTATGTATTTAATCCTTCCAACAATCCTATGAGGTAAATACTGCTATTATCAATATTCTATACACACAGGTTAGACATAGACAAATGAAGTAGAATATGAAATCAAGTACATCTATTGCTTTGTATATCTGGAATTCAAACCCAGGAACAAATTCTTGAGCCTTTAAATACTGTATTATGATATAAGAAAGCATGACAAAATCAGGCATAAATAAATTGTTACTTGTTAAGCTCTGGGACCTCCAGGATATGATTTAATCTATTGGAATTTCAGTTTCTTTCATGTGAAAAAAAACAAGTATGGCATAGAATTATTTATATTTTAAAGAATGTGAGTTCCCACAATATACTGAATACAGAGTACGTATCAGTTCCTACCAATATAAATTTTTCACATGGTTATTATTCACAGCTCAGTTATAAAATAATGCAGGATTCCTGGTTCAACCTGGAGTGGTAAACATGTTTGTTTACCTCTTTTCCCTTTAAAAAAGTTTACTAAATTTTCTGTGAAAGAGTTAAAAAAAAAAGTGAGGGTCCCAGTGAGGAAAAGAAAACACCAGAGAAGAAAGCAACAAAATAGGAAATTTCAATAAAATAATGAAGCTGAAAAGAAAGTGGCCAAAAGTGGTGAAAGGCAATGTACAGAAGAAACCTGAAATTTAAATATCCAAAAGCATAAAGAAAGCCAAAGGAAATCATTTTACAGTATGCCAAAAAAAGGGCTAAAAAATGTGAGACAGGATGAATCCTGAAGACAGAGAGTAAATGAAATAGAAAATAGGGAAACTAATTGAAAGTATGTGTGAAAAGCAACTAGATTCTTAAGCTGTCTTTCCACAAACTGGTGATCAGCTCTCACTAGTCTCTCCTTTTTAAAAAATGGAGGATTGCTCTATGGCAGGGCTAAACTAGAAGGATACTAGACTCAAAAACAGTGCACGGAGGGGAAAGCTTGGGTGGCATCTGAAAATAGAGATATTAAACACAACCTTATGCTGGTTGGTGGACCTCCGCATCACCAAATTCACTCATTACTAGGCTCTGAGAAAAGTGGCAGCCATCCTTATTATACCAGGAAAAAAAAAATTAAGAATCATCTTTTCCAACATGGACATTCAAGAAATGATATGTAGTTTCTAATAGGTAAATTCCAACAAAACCAATGCACCCCGATCAATTATTCTACAGTGGTGTTCGATACTATTGAGTAGTTGAACTGTGGCTACTGCAACTGAGTACTGAATATCAAACTTTGTTTAATTTTCATGAATTTACATCTAAATAACCACAAATAGTTACTGCTTACCATATTACACAGCACAGATCCAGACAAGGACATTGGAAAAAACCCAAAATGGTGGTGCTTCTTGGCTGCTTGTTGCCACTTTAAAAGAGGTCTCAAAGAAATAAATTTGGCAAGACTTACTCCGTTTGAAAGAACAGACAAAAGAGAATACAGCTTTGCTAAAACGTATGTCTTTGAGCCTGTTACCTTCAATTTATATTGGCTGAAGACAACTTCATTTGGGGACTCACTTAGTTTAGAAAACTAGCCAGCTTCTGTGTCTCCAAAAGCAAAAGATGAGATGGGATTCCCAAGCCTCTCTCAGTCACAGTGCAATTTATTCTCAGTAGAAAAGATCAATTAAAAAGACTGTTCTCTGTTTCAGATGGTTTCAGAGTGTAGCTTTCATTAAGTTGATCTTTCAAGTGTGTTACACATACCTCTTTTGTCATTTTGATTTCAACTTTACAGTTTTTTCTGTCTACATGCTTTGTTTTGATGCTTTCTATCCAAATATCTTCTATTTTACGATTTTCTTCAATTTGCTATTAAAACTATTTATTTATATTTAAATTTTAGTATTGCATTTTTTGAGCTCTGCAACATCCATTTGAATCTTTTCATAGATAGAATGTTTTTCTTTTTCTTTTTTTTTTTGAGATAGAGTCTTACTCTGTCACCCAGGCTGGAGTGCAGTGGTGCAATCTCAGCTCACTGTAACCTCCACCTTCCAGGTTGAAGTGATTCTCATGCCTCAGCCTCCAGAGTAGCTGGGATTACAGGTGTGTGCCACCATACCTGGCTAATTTTTTGTGTTTTTAGTAGAAATGGGGTTTTGCCATCATCGATAGCATTTCTATACTAAAGTTCTCCATTCTTTATTTTCCATCTTTTCCTCAATTTTTATCAATATTTTATTTATTTATTTTGATATAGGGTATTGCTCTGTTGCCCAGGCTGGTCTGGAACTCCTAGGCTCAAGTGATCCTCCCTCCTCAGCCTCCCAAGTAGCTGGGACTAGAGGCATGTGCCACCATGCCTAATTTTTTAGAAAATTTTGGTGGAGATGGGGCCTCCATGTGTTGCCTAGGCCAGTCTCAAACTCTTGGAATCAAGCCATCCTTCTGCCTTGGCCTCTGATATGGTTTGTCTGTGTTCTCCACCCAAATCTCATCTTGAATTCCCACTTTGTGTGAGGGACTCTGTGGGAGGTAATTGAATCATGGGGACAGGTCTTTCCCAGGCTGTTTTCTTGATAGTGAATAAGTCTCGTGATCTCTGATGGTTTTTAAAAGGGGAGTTTCCCTGCACAAGCTCTCTTCTCTTTTCTACTACCATGTGAGATATGCCTTTCATCTTCCTCCATAATTGTGAGGCCTCCCCAGCCATGTGGAACCGTGAATCCAATTAAACCTCTTTATTTTCTAAATTGGCCAGTCTTGGGTATATCTTTATCAGCAGCAAAAAAACAGACTAACACAGCCTCCAAAAGATTATAGGCATAGCTACCATGCCTGGCCAACATTTTAAGTATAATTAAAATAATTACACATTCTTAATTAATTTCAAGTTCTTGTTTGTTACCTCCAAGATCTAGATCATCTATGGGTCTACTTGGATTATTATTTTTTCTCTTTATTATCAGTCATATTTTCCTACCTTTTTACATATCTAGTAATTGTTATTATATGTTGGAAATTGTCTTGAAAGAACCACAGAGACTCCATGTGATGTTATCTTCCATCAGAAAGGGTTCCCTGTTTACTTTGTTAGACAAATGTAGGAAGGAACTGATGATCACAACTGATTAGAGACTTAACATTTTTGGATTTTGGCAATAGTTTTGCTAAGACTCTGTTTACATCTGATTAATTCCCACTCCTCAGCCATAGTGTCCCGTGCTTTTGATAAACAGTTTACCAAGTATTCTTCTCTTCATCTCTGAAAGATTTAAAGATCAAGCTCTACTGTCACAGGTTCCAAGGTCAGCCCTTTGGCCACTTGACCTTCAATCCTGGCACTTCTATTCAGAGGGAGATTATCCGGTGCTTGAGTAAGCCACTCTAACTCTTTGGTGATTTTTTTTCCCTTAATATTCACAGATCTGTAGAAAATTTTGCTTTGCCTTTTGGCCTAGCTCCTTGAGTTGTTAGTAGCCCCAGAACTCAGCCATATGTTAGAATCCTCTCCAGTTTATAACTAGTCAGTCAGCTTTCCATGACAGCTAACAGCTTTGTTGATTTCTTTTTCCTTAACAGTAGCCTCTGCTTGCATTGAGCTTATTTTCTGCCCTAATTCAGGATTGGCCAATGCCTCTAGGAAGGTTGAAGCAGCTGTTGATGTTCAGATCACTTCAGAATGGTTCCAACCTCTCTGATAGTGAGTCTTTGCTGTTCTATTATACCTTTACAAATGTTATTTGTGTAATTTGTCATTCTTTTCCTGGTAGCTGTAATGTCAGATGTGGGTTGGACCCTGGACAGGACTAGTAAATAAATAGGATATTTCAGACTTAGTATCTATGATGAAACAAAATCTTTGCTCATGCTTACCTGCACATAGAACTGACTGAGACTATTACATTTTTATGGAAATTGTCTTTTCAAAGAAATCACAAGGGAAATTTTCAAAAAGCCTGTGTTTTTTAAACTTTCAAAGCAACCTCTAGGTCTCCAAACCTGTACTAGTAGGAAATGGACTGTGAAATTTGTATTAATGACTGTGAAATTTGTATTTTCCAAAGAAGAGGATGTATTCTAACACTCATCTAACAGGAATCCATAGAGAATAATAGACAAAAAACAAACAAACAAACAAAACTTTCAAAATGGAAAATCCAAGAGCCATGTAGAACACTAGAACAAGATAGTTACCCCTCCTAAAGGAAGAATAATGATGGTTGGTTTAGGAAGAGCTAGCACTGACTGCTCAGCAGGATTTGATAACTCTAATGAACCAATGACTTTAGTTTGTATGCTATTCTTGGCTTTTCTGAAAAGAAGGTATCTTGGTGGTTTCCTGTCTTACTATACAGGTGATTGTGTGTAAATCAGGGGTGGTGTGATTAATAACTCACCTTTTAGTTTACACATTGCCATATAACAATTAGATTTAACTGGCCCAAAAGAGAATTATACATTCTTTGAGCTGTGTCAAGTAATATAAAAAGACTTTGGATTATTGTATGTCCAAAAGTGTGTTTTAAATGTATCAAAAAATAAAATGACTCGTGTCTATGAGTGATCGGGCTATGAGATAATGGTATTCATCAACCAATATCCATTCTCTCATTCTCCTCTTTAAGTAACAGAATCTCTAAATAATTTAGTTGAATGCATGGCAGCTAGGAAAGCTATGCAAATAAGAAACAGCCTCCTGGATGTGGAGCAGGAGTGATGTGTGTCACTGCTGGTAACTTTGACTTCTTCCTCCCTTCCCTTGTGTTGGACTGTGGTAGTGGTAATGAGTTTTGACTACGCAGACAAGGGAAACACTTGGTGAAGCAACAATATAGAAGAAACTTGGGATCTTGGATGACCTCAAGGAGCAGAGCTTCTCTATCCATGCCTTTCTGTCCCATCTCATGCAACCACAACAGATTCTCATCTTGTACTTTTACATGAGAGAGATATATAAGATTTGTTTAATCTATCATCCCTTTATTCTCTGTTAAAACAATGTAAGCCAATATTCATTCTACTTAATATATAAGCTTTGTAGAATTACATCTTTTTAAGGTATGCATGATTTATTTTGACAGAAACCAAAATTATATTTTTTAAGAAAATAAATGCTGACCTGAAATAATTTTGAAGACAACAAATATTTCTCAATTATACCTAATTACATTAATGCTATTTTGCTAGACTAAATATTAATATGCTGTGTATGCACAGATATAATTCACAAAGCATTTTCACATATGCCTACATTAATATATATAGCATTCTTTATTAAGAATTATATTCATGGTTATACTGAAGACTGCTAATCTTGCAAGTATTGCTTATTGCAGAATACCTAAGTTTCAATTGCCTGCAAAGGTAATATGATGGTAGTGGAAAAAGCACAAGACTTGGAAGGGAGAAGCACTGGGTGAATCCTAAGTCCATTCATGCCACCTCCATCAGCTGTGTGCCCAAAAGTAAGTCATAGAATCTCTTTGAAACTCAGTCTCCTTATCTAAATATTGAAGATAATAATCTCTCATTTATTTCACAGGATGAAATCAATCAGGTTCAAATGGAATAATGCATACTAAGGTTTTATAAAGTGTTGCTAATTAAACGTGTAAATGTTAGGAAAAAAATAAATAGTAACTCAATAGACAGTAAGCCAAACTTCGGCCTTTCAAGAACAAGCTACTTCTAGAACAGAAATAAAAATCTGTGGCAGAAAAAGAGTAAGAAAAAGGAGTAAATAAAGCTAGCTGTAAGAGTGAACAGTAGATGTCCAAATTCAGATAAAAGATTAAAAAGAAAAAATAAAAATTCTAAAAGTAACATTTAGCTACATGAAATCAAGGAGCTCTTATTTCTTAAAATAATATTGATCAGATATTCTAAATGATATTGAATATCAACTAAATATTTCAATATTTTGAAAATATTTAAATATTTTCAAGATTTGGGGCTTCTTGGGAGCTCTAGGGGGTACTTGGTAACTTATGAAAAGAATTAAGGAAAAAGAATTTGTTAGAAAACAACTATTCTGCAGCTAAAAATGTTAATTAGCCAAGGTAATTATGGGCTTAGAGACTTAGATACTTCAAACAGCTTTTCTTCCTCACTATAATAGAAATGGAATACTATGAAACAAATACAAAATACATGAACATGAAGAGAAGAATACAGCTTTAGAATGTTGGCAATTATTATAAAAATAATATTTTACAGTAGTCACATAATCCTCTTAATGTAAAGAAGAACCACAATGAAAATTGGAAAAAAGGAAACAAAAGCAAAATTAAGACTATATTTAGTTCCTTATTACAGTGAAAAATGTAGATTGCATTTAAAAACAAAAAAGTGTAAATTGAATATATGAAAATGTCTTTCTCTTAAAAGTCACCCCAAGATACTATCTCACAAAAATATATCTTTATTACTTTAAAATGCTAATCCAAATAATGAAATTGAACACTAATGGCAGAAATAAAATGTACTAAAATTACTTTTCAAAGTATATTTTTCTAAGTATGCAATTACTATTGATTTTTAATAAACTTTTTAAACAGTAAGGGTTAATTCACAACACAAAGAAAGTCTTTGCATATTTATTTTCAATGCTTTGTCCCCTAAAACAGTCTGTACATCCAATAACCAATTTACTTTCAGGTAATTGTGTCATGGGTAGAGTAAATATATCAACAGATCTTAAAACTTACTCATTACTCATTTACTCCTAAATTTAATTATGCAGTTATGTTTGATTTTTTCTTATTAGAGAACCATGGAAAATAATATTAATAAAAATAAGAAATCATTTTTCCTTGCAAATATTTTTAACCCTTTAAAACTAAGTGTTTTTAAATTAAATTTTTAAAACTTGAACCCTGAACAACCACACTTACATTGTCACAAACAACCCTATCATATTTCCTAAAACACATCATGCCTTTACTGATTCCACTGGAAATGTTTCAGTGATATGACTAGTATGGTCAGTCTTTTTATCCTCACATTATAAAATTGTTTCCTTTCTTAGTTGTTTTCCTTTAGAAAAAATGGTGCAACATGTGAATAGTAAGAAAGAACAAAATAGGAATACATTTTCTCCTGAATGCAAAATTCCATTTTTATCTTATAGGCTGTATTCAATTCTTGAGAAAATCCCTTTAGCTCCTCTTTCAAAATATATACAAATTTAATCATATCTCATAAACTCCATACCATCACCATAAAACACATGGCTATTCCATAACACCATGATTTGCCTGATGTTGCCTTAGTTTACCAGGGATAAAATACCACAGACTAGGAAAATAAAATCCATCTATTTTCTGACAGTCATTAAAGCTGGAAGTCCAAGATCAAGGTGCTAGCAGAGATGAGTTATTCCCAAGCCTCTCTTTCTGGCTTACAGATGGTTCACCCTCACATGGTCATTTCTGCATGTGTATGCCCCTCTGGTGTCTCTTTTGTGTGTCCAAATCTCTTCTTACAGGGACATCAGTCAGATTAAATTAGGGCCAGTTCTAAGGGAATCATTTTAACTTAATTGTCTCTTTAAATTCATTTCTCTAAATATAGTCTCATTCTGACCTACTGGAGATTAGGGTTTCAAATATAAATTTGGTTGGGGGCTGGTGAAACGACTGAGTACAAAATATACATATACAAAAATATATATGTTTATATACCATTGATTCTCATGAGTTGTACAGCAGTCATGTACTAAAAAGTCATTGCAAATGCTGAATGAACAAATATAGAACCATTGCTTCTAGGGAAAATGCAGGGTTAGGGTTCAGTAGCTGGTCACATTTATGTTGAACAATCAATACATCACCTTGTTTTATGTGTGCTTCTGTTTAAAGACACCTTATTTAATATATATTTCTCACAAATAATTCATTGCATGGTCTTTGAATGACTCAAAGTCTAGACTTTAGAGGCCATTTGCATTACATAGGTTTGTTTGCTGATGTCATCATAAAACGAGCAGTCTCATCAGCATTGTGAAACTATTCTTTCACATCACCCTTTTATTGTATAACACAAAGCAGGTATTTTTTAATTCTTAAGCCTCCTTATCTGCAGAATCTGAATCACATGTAAGTTTAATATTTTCTGAAATCTGTGAGTCAGCCAGCACTAACCAAGAAGAATTTAGCATTCTCCTGATCCTGAGTAATGTGATGGTAAATTTCTATGGCCTTATTTAGCCTCATAACAACGTTGTCCAGTATGCATTTTCTACTGGTCATGAATTCACAAATTTAGTCTCTTTCCATAGCTTCAATACATAAGTATTAATTTTTTACTTTTGTGGTTTTGTGCATATTAGTGAATTTCCTCTGTTTTTTGGAAATACTGCATTGTTGATTCATTAACATTAAACTCATAACCAACAGTTCTATCTTTTATGTCTGATTGATATTGACCTAATACACATACTTTCTCTGTAAGGGACATCACAGCTTTTTGCACTTAGCAACACTAGACAGCACTTCAGCACTTTACATCAGGGCAATTTTAAACAACACAATCCCATAAAAATGCAAAAAAAATGTGACGCCAGATAGACTGCAGCAAGGACACTTGTTTACTGCATGAGAGCTAAAACCAGAAAGCAGAACAGAGAATCACCTTGTTTAAACATGTGCATTGTGCATCTTAAAGTTTTCAACACTTTGTACATGCACATGTTGTAATGTATGTATGAAGTATAGATTTGGGGGTTACAAATTAATTCTACCAAGTAGGAAAATTCACAAATATAAAACCTGCAAATATTGATATTGTGTGTGTGTGTATCTCGCTAGTTTTACCTTCACTTCTGATTCTGTGGTCTACACTCAACACAGCACCAAGAATGACTCTTCTAAAATATGTCAGATAATGTCACTTCTTCAGGTCCTCAGAATAAAAGTCAATGTGCTGACAACCACCTACAGGAGCCTCCACAGTTTGACCTTGGCTATTTCTTTGAGTCCATCTCTGCAGCTCTTCCTTATAACCATGTTGGCCATCTTGCTGTTACTTAAGCTTGCCAAGCCCTCTTTGGTGTAAAGGCCTGCTCTTGTATTCCCTTTCATGCAAAGCCTTCCTCCGGAGAACTACATCACTCTCTCACCTCTATTAAGTCTCCAGTCAAGTCTTTCCTAACCAACCTGTTTGAAAGAGCCCCTCATTCCAAGCTCTCTTCTCTCTTTCTTGCTCCATTTTTCTCCATTGACTACTTATCAGCATCTGTCTCCTTGTATGTTTTACTGGTACATATGGTGATCATCATTCTTCCTCCTCTTTCTCCATGAGGGCAAAGAGTTTTTTCTTATTTGTATTTGCAGTGCCTAGGATATTGTGAAATCTCAGTAAATATTTGTTGAACAAATGATTGAAAGAAAGAGATGTATGTAACTAATTAATTTAAAAGTGTATGGAAAAAGAAATACAACCTTATAGAAAATATGCAAACTCTCATATATTTTGTTGAAATTCACCTTGTGTTTTAAGATTTGTTTAGATCCATCCCTTTTGAGTTAAGATAGAAAATTGAAAAGTTGGAAAAAATGGCCATAAAAATATGGAGTGCATTGGTGGAAATGTTTTGGTTTAACTTTCAAACAGAACAAGAGTGAATTCAGATTTTACTTGAATATTATATGCTACGAGTTGAATGCGTCCCCCAAAGTTCACGTGTTATAAGCAATCCCCAGTGCAACAGTGTTGGGAGGTGAGACCTTTAATTGCTAATTAGGTCATGAGGGCTCTGACCTTATGAATATATTAATGCCCTTATCTTAGGACTGAGTCAGTTACCACAGGAGTGGATTCCTGATAAAAGGATCAGTTTGGCCTCCTTCCTCTCTCTCATTAGGACTTGTGCTGTTTTGCTGTTCTGCCTTCTGCTATGAGATGACACAGCAAGAAGGCCCTCCCCAATACCAGCACCTTGCTATTGGATTCCCACTCTCCAGATTGTAAAAAATAAATCTGTTTTCTTTATATGTTACCCAGTCTTTAATATTCTGTTATAGCAACACAAAACAGGCTAAGATGCCATGTACTTCCCATCTTCCCTTTTTATTTTCTGTTGTTTTAGAAAGACGACACCTTCCAAAGTTCTGTTTCTATAACCAGTAAATCAAACAAGGAATCTCCCAGTTTGTAGCTATAACTGATTAATACAATGCTATTTTTAACTCACCAAAACACAGATGCATAATGAATTCCCTAGACTTTGGAAAAAATATTTTGCAAAGATGGTTTCTAGAATGAGATATCTATTATGGTTTATCCTGATATTGTACTTCCAAAAACCATCATGTTAAACAACACAACTGTAGCCTTTCTTCAAATCAAATTGATAAATATATTTCAGCCAACCTTTCTCTTCAATCTGATTCTGCTTTCTCTGTTTCTGATACTATAAGAATTATGGCTGTCTCTTTGCTTGAGCTCTACTTGAAAACAAACAAAATGAGGTTTTATTTTATAAATTTAAAACAAAAAGTAAAGTACCTAGGCTGAAAAATGCTTCATGCAAAAGAGCATTTTCAAAGGGGTTCTTAATCATATGTTTGTAGGAACCTAAACCTAAAACCAATGTCTATGTCTGATATGGTTTGGTCAATATATAAGAGACTGATAGACTGAATTCCTAAGGTCCAGTTATTTTAATTAAAGTCTCAGTTAAGGAAAGCTGCAAAGTTAGCAGATTCTCTTCTTTACATCATTTTTCCCTTCTTTTACAGTTGGGTAACTTCCAAGACCACTAGATATTTCTAGTCTAGTATAATAAAATTTTATTTTATTTTGCTAGGAGAAGAGGGACGGAGGTTCTATAGCAAAGAGTGAGATTTATTTTCATTGTATGTCTGTTCACGTGTTAATTTTTCAACAAAAATTAATAATAATAAAATAATTAGAAAATAAATAGGGTTATGAGGTTAAATGCCTTGGGATTGTTTTTCAGTTAATAATCAATTGGTGTATAATGAGAACGTAAGTAAAAATTTTGAAAAAAAAATACATTTTCACTATTTTTGTTTCATGTTGATGTAAAGAAATGCAACTAATTTTCATGTGTTGATTTTGAATCCTACAAATTTTGAATTCATTTATTCTAACAGTTTTTTGTGGACTCATCATGGATTACTACACATAGGGCTATGTGATCTACTAATAGGGATAATTTTGCTTCTTCCTTTTCAATTTGGATGAGATTGGAAGAATTAGTATTGCTAAAATATTTGTACTACCTAAAGCTGTCTACAAGTTCAATACAATCTCTCAAAATTTCCATAATATTTTTCACAGAAATAGTAAAAAAAAATGCTAATATTGTATAGAACTGCAAAAGACATTGAATAGCCAAAGCAAAATTGAGAAATAAAAACAAAGTTGGAGGCATTAAACTTCCTGATTTCAAATTATGTTACAAAGCTATAGTATTTAAAACTGACTGGCTGGGCATGGTGGCTCACACCTGTAATCCCGGCACTCTGGGAGGCTGAGATGGGCAGATTGCCTGTGGTCAGGAGTTCAAGACCAGCCTTGCCAACATAGTGAAATCTCGTCTCTACTAAAAATACAAAAATTAGCTGGCCATGGTGGTGCATGACTATAGTCCCAGCTACTTGGGAGGCTGAGGCAGGAAAATCACTTGAACCCAGGAGGCAGAGTTGCAGTGAGCCAAGATTGTGCAACAGCACTCCAGCCTGAGTGACAAAGCAAGACTCTGCCTCAAAAAAAAAAAAAAAAAAAAGTATAGTGCTGGCATAAAAGCAGGTACACAGAATAGAGAATGCAAAAATAAACCCAAACATATGTGATCAACTAATTTTTGACAGAGCACCAAGAAGACATGACAGGAAAAGGATAGTTTCTTCAATAAACAGTGGTGAAAAACTGAATATCCACATGCAAAACACTGAAATTGGACCCTTATATTACACTATATACAAAAATCAAATCAAAATAAATAACAGACCTAAATATAAAACCTGAAATTATAAGACTACAAGAAGAAAATTAAGGAAAAGCTCCTTGGCATTGGCCTTGGCAAACACTTTTTTGGATATCATACCAAAAGCTTAGGCAACAAAAACAAAACAAAACAGGTAGGATGGCATCAAACTAAAAAGCTCTTTTGCACAGCAAAGGAAATAATTAACAAAATGTAAAGGTAGCCTACAGATTGGGAGAAGATGTCTGTTAAGGGGTTAATATCCAAAATTTATAAAGAATTCCCACAACTGAATTAAAAAATAGGCAAAAACCTGAACAGACATTTATTCAAAGAAGACATTCAAATGATCAACGAGTATAAGAAAAGGGGCTCAACATCACTAATCATCAGGGCAATGCAAATCAAAAGCACAACAAAAATTGGTGCAGCCATTTTGGAAACAGTATGAAGATGTCTCAAAAAGTCAGAAAGAGAACTACTATATGATCCAGTAATCCCTCTGCTGGGTATATACTCAAATAAATGAATACTCAGTATTTCATAGAGGCACCTGCACTTCCATGTTTATCATAGCACTATTCACAATAGCCAAAATACAGAAAAAACCTAAGTGTCCACAGACAGATGAATGTACTAAAAATTGTGATGAGTGCATGCGTGCATGGAATATTTAGTCTTAAAAAAGGAGCTCTTGCCATTTGTGACAACATGGACAAATCTGAAGGATACTAGGCTACATGAAATAAGCCAGACACAGAAAGAAACATATTGCATGATGTCATTTATATGTGGAATGTTTTTTAAGTCAATGACATCAGAGGAGGAGGTTGAGGAGGAATGGGGAGATGTAGATCAAAGGGTACAAAATCACAGTTATGTAGAGTGAGTAAAGATAGAGATGTAGGGTACAGGATGAGAATCATAGTTAACAGTATCGTATTTTGGAAATAGGCTAAAAGACATTTTAGATGCCCTTAGTACACACACCACAACACACATGGTAATTATGTGATATGATGGATATGTTATTTGCTTGATGTAGCAATGCATTCATTATATATATAGAGAGATATATATCTCAAAGCATCATGTTATAAACTTTAAATATATAATAAAAAAGAAGGCAAAGTGAGAAATGATGAGAACTTAAACTCATAGGACACTTCTTATATATTAGGGATTATTTTACTATTTCATTTAATCCTAATAGCATTTCAAGCTTATGATATGACTTCACTTTAAAAAGACAGAAAAAAAGCTGTAGCAAATTTACACAAGAGAAGCATACAGCAGTTCATCCACTCAACGGGAACACTACTTTACACCACCAAATACATTTACTAAATGTTTAAATGGCAGAATAATCATTCTTAGGTAGAAATGGCTGGGTGATGTATAAATGTCTCGAGGATCATTCCTATGAGTGTGGAATTCTGATGGGCAGTCAGTAAAACATTTCTGGTATCTGCTGACAGATTTAGTCTTCCATTTTGATAGACATTTAAGAAGACTCATTAGTCTCATGAATTAAGAGTAGAGTATAAAGAAGACAACAAGGGAAACCAAAATTGCTTATCTGACAAAAGAGTCGGGAGTCAGGGCTTACTTAGATCCAATAGTCATAAAAATGACTGAAATCTAACAAGATAAAATTTAATGAAGTAAAATTCAGCTATTAGAATTTGAAAAATAAAATTTCAAGTATGTAGAAAGGCACAGTTGAGTGAGTACCAATGACAGGGTTTTTAGTAAATTTCAAGTGTATTACTGATCAATAATGTGTGATAAAAGGTCCAAAATATCGAGTGAAAACTTCAAGCCACACAAATAAAGATGGCGTGGCCACAACAAAGAAGACAAAAACTTCATGTTCATAGGCCTTAGTAAATCACAAATAAAATATCTGTTCAATTCGAAGATTTTTGACAAATTGGAATGATCTTTGCTGTTATGTAAGAGATTCATACATTCTAAGAATTGTCAAAATTTATGATTTCTGAGGTTTTGTGCAACTCATAATCATTTGAAACTTTCACCCTATGCAAAATTCTCTTTTGATATTGTTATGACCACCAAAATTTAAAGTATTACTTCTACAACTGTAACTTAATGGTCTTTACTTAATTCCTTATCAGTTTTAACCTACTCTTCAATTGCTCTGTCTCTAAATGAGATATAAGAGAGGAAAATCCTACCACTTGATAATCTGTACAACTGAATTCGGGGAAAAGACTTGTATTAAAGCCTACATATCAGTTATCTGAAGAAGATGTATGATGATACTTGACAAATACGAGATCAAGATGAAATTTTTAAAATGTTATATAGGATTATTATAGATAAAATATTAAAGAGAAACTAAAGTTTCATCTTTAAGCTTGTGTAATGAAACAATATTAAAATAATGATACAAAATCTCCTCCAATTGAGTCTTTGCTCAGATGTCACCTACCCCAATCACCTTATTTAAAATTACAGATACACTTTCCACTTCTTTCTTGGCTCTTACTCCCTTTTCACATGATATATTATGTACTTATTCTTTTCTGTTTATTGCTTATTGTCTGTCTTATTCCACTAGTATGTAAATTCCATGATGGCACTGCCTGTTTACCAATGACTCTCAAGCACATATGAATGAATAAATATATAGTATAAAATTGTAGTGTTCTAAGTGCTGTAATTATTGTATTTGTTAAAGTTCAGTTTCAGAGAAGAGAAGCCACACTTGGTATGTTCAGCCCCAACTTATATATTACAGAGTGCTAAATGACTTACGGAATCACTGGGAGAAATGAACAAAATCACTGTAGGCAGAACCTTCAGGAAGACCTCCTAAAGTCACAATTCAGAAGTGCACCATGGAGGAAACAACTGCCTCTTTTATGATAGAAAGCTGTCTGGAAAATTGAGAAGTTTCAGTTTAACAGCTTGCTTCAGGACCACAACATCACTGATATAATTTGTTAGCCACCAAGATTAGTAAGCTGACAGTACAGCGCCATTACCAAGAGGAAGCTTGGTAGAAGAGAAAGCTGTCTGGAAAATTGGGAAGTTTCAGTTTAACAGCTTGCTTCAGGACCACAACATCAGTGACATAATTTGTTAGCCACCAAGATTAGTAAGCTGACAGTACAGTGCCATTACCAAGAGGAAGCTACTTCTACTATTTCTGGATTCAGAAATGTCTCGTGTTTCCTAGATTATACACATACCTCTCAAGAGGAATTAACATAGTCATACGGAATAATGAAACCAACAACTCATTCTCTGTTTCAGAATTTGTAATATTGCTCACTTCTCCTTTCTACTTATCTGCTCTGTTTGTCTTTGCCAAAGACTGACTTTTCTGTCTCCAGTCCACCTGTAAGAAACTAGAGCTTTTGCTCAGGATAGACCACATGTTAAGATGTAAGACAAAGCCTCAAAACATTTTTAAAAATCTAAATCATATCAAGGATCTTCTCAAATCACAGTGGAACAAAAACAGAAATTAATAACAAGAGAAAATTTTAAAACTGTACAAATGTATGTAAATTAAGCAACATAATCCTGAACAACCACTGATCAATTAAGAAATTAAGAAGGAACTTAAAATTTTCTTAAAACATATGAAAATGGAAACACAATATACCAAAATCTATGAGATACAATGAAAGCAATGCTAAGAAGGAAGCTTGTAGCAATAAACACCTACATCAATAGTAGACAGATTTCAAATAAACAACCTAATTATGCACCTCAAGAAGCTAGAAAAGCAAGAAAAACTAATCTCAAAATTAGTAAAATAATAATAATAAAGGTCAGAGTAGAACTAAACAAAGGACAAATTAAAAAAATACAAAGAATAAAAAAAGTGAAAAGTTTTTTTTTTTAAAGATAAACAAAATTGATAAACTGCTAGCTAGAGTAAGAAAAGAGAAAGAAGATTCAAATAAGATCAGGAACAAAAAGTACATTACAACTGATATCACAGAAAAAAAAAGATCATTAGAGACTATTATGAACAACTATATGGTAACAAACGGGAAAACCAAGAGGAAATTGATACATTCCTGAACACATACAACCTACTAATATTGAACCAGGAAGAAATAGAAAACCTGAACAAACCATTAATGAGTAACAAGATTCAATGAGTAATAAAGAGTCTCCCAAAAAAGAAAAGCCCATGACTGATGGCTTTGTTGCTGAATACTTCCAAACATTTGAAGAAAAACTAACACCAATCCTTCTAAAACCATTCGAAAATAGTGGAAAGAGGGAATTCTTTCTAACTCACTCTATAAGGCCAGTATTACCTTGATAACAAAACCAGACAAAGACACAACAAAAAACTAAGAAAATCACAGGCCAATATCCCTGATGAATATAGATGCAAAAATCCTCAACAAGATAATAGCAAACTCAATCTTAGAACATGTTAAAAAGATAATGAACCAAAATCAAGAGGAATTTCTCCCAGGGATGCAAAGATGGTTCAACATAGGCACGTTAATAAATGTGATACATCAAATCAATAGAATAAAGGACAAAAACTATGATTATCTCAACAGATTCAGAAAAAAACATTTGACAAAATTAAACATACCTTCCTGATAAAAACTTTCAACAAATTAAGCAAGGAAGGAAAATATCTCAACTTAATAATGGCCATATATGATAAACCCACAGCTAACATTATACTGAATAGAAAAATGCTGAAAGCCTTTCCTCAAGAACTGGAAACAAGATGAGAATGCCCACTTTAACAATTCCTATTCAACATAGTACTGAAAGTCCTAGATAGAGCAATTGGGTGAGAGAAAAATAAAAAGAAATTCAAATTGGAGAAGAGGAAGTCAAAGTGTCCCACTTTGCAGACAACATGATCTTATATCTAGAAAAACCTGAAGATTGCACCAAAACCCCTTAGAACTGATAACAAAATCAGTACAATTGTAGGATACAAAATCAAAATACAAAAGTCAGTAGTATTTCTTAAAATCAATAATAAACTAGCTGAAAAAGAATCAGGAAAGCAATCTCATTTACAGTAGCTACCAAAAAAAAAACTACTTAGGAATAAATTTATCCAAGGAGGTGAGAGACCTCTGTCAGAAAAACTGATGAAAGTCACTGAATGAAAGTCATTGAAGAAGACACAAACAAATGGAAAGATAGCCCATGCTTATAAACCAGAATAATGAATATCATGAAAATGACAATACTACCCAAAGCAATCTACAGATTCAATTCCTATTAAAATACCAATACAGAAATAGAAAAAAACAATCCTAAAATGTGTATGTAACTACAAAAGACCCTGAACAACCAAAGCAATCCTAAGCAGGAAGAACATAGCTGGAGGCATTACACTATCTGTAGGATGGGAGAAAATATTTGCAAATTGTGTGTCCAACGAGGGACTAACAACAAAATTATGCAAGGGACTCAAATAATTCAACAGCAAAAAATAAACGAATTGGACATTTCTCAAAAGAAGACATAAAGATGGCCAAGAGGTATATGAAAAAAAGTGGTAAATGTTTCTAATCATCAGGGAAATGCAAATAGAATGGCTATCAAAAAGACAAAAAATAACAAATGCTGGCAAGATTTAGAGAAAAGGCAGCTCTTATGTACTGAGTATATATTGTACTCTTATGCAACTGTTTTTTCTTAAGATTAGGACTTGCCTTGTCCTTTTTTTAAGTGACTTTATCCAGGATCACCTCATGACAATAAGTAACCAAGGCCTCTACATGATTCCCAGGGTAGTACTAAAGACATACTCTAGCACAGGTGGTCCAAGAAGGACCACAAATATAAAGACTGCATGACTGGAATAAACAACTAGCATCTCTATATCTCTCTGAGAAAGAAAAATCATATCATCACTGCAAAATAAAAGTTTAAAGGCTGGGCAGGAAACAGAAAAGCATACAATAAATTCTTTTAATTTACATAGATAACTTTTAAATAACTGTTTTCAAAAATTTTGTCAAATTTTTATAATTTAAAAATCTTTTCATTGCAACTCAGTCAATTCCTACCTACTAAATCATTGTAAGAAGGACATGTCAATTATATCATATAGGAGTTCAAGGGTTTAATAGAAAAATGCAGACTAGACCCCAATTACTATCAATCTTTGAGTCTGTTTTCCTTTTCATTTTTTTATTTATAAAAAAGCACTAAGAAATAACCCTATTCTTCTTTAAAATAATTTTAGAAGAAACGATAATCACAGCTGATATTCAGAAAAGCAAATAATAGATGATTTTAGGAAATCTATCAATCACTGTACCTGATATATATTGGTGTCTCTGAAGACTGGAATAATGCACTTCTGCCTCATTCAAATCCTGGTATAAAGCTGAACTATATAAAGTCCAAGAAATTGTCAACACATGAAAGTACTTGGTTTTAGTGCTTAAGGCTGATATAAATTATATTCAACACTGAAAGCTGAAAGCCTCAATAGCCAGCTCAAATATTCTAGAAAGGAAGTTTATCAATGCAATCCCACACCAATTACATATGCTAGATGGTTTTATTAATCAAATAATGAATCTCCCTTAAAGCTGACTCCTGCATGACCCCAAATTAAATGGATCCTACCTGTGCAGCCCAGATTCCCATTTCATCAGTTTTCCAAACACCCTCTATTAGCAGCTAAAGCTTTAAGGTACTCATGCCTACTTAATGGATTCTGCAATGGTGTGTCTTGTGTAGTAAATGAAAATATATCTCTGCCTAAAGCCAAACAGATCAGAACAAAATGAATGTAATATTGTACCTTAAACAAAGCAACACATAATTTTTTAATGTGGTTTGTTTCCCTATGTTGTATAGTATGTATTAAAATGTACAATATGTGAAACTCTATCCCTGAAATAACTACTATTTATTTCAGAAGAAAATTATTATAAGTATGACTTTTAGTTAATACATAAAATCATATCAATAAATAGAAATAGAAAATATTTTCTTAGCTTTACTTATTCTACCAGAAAAACTATTTTATTGGAAGTTCCTGAGGGTGAACCACTTATATAGCATTCTTTTATAAAGGTTGTTTTACCTTTTGGCTTCTTAACAACAAATATATCCTGAGTACCTATTCTTCACTGGGCAAAATTCTAAATGTTGGACATAAGCACACAAATAGGACAAACATATTTCATGGTCCCATGTAATGAGGAGTAATATATATTAAATATTCACACATATATTGTTCATCTATGTCACATAGGTACATGGATACGTGTGTGTAGAAAAGGTAGGTATTTTGTGAAACTTTTGTTTTAGGCAAATGTGTGTTTATGTGTGGTATATGTACTAATTGATGACACAAAATACCTTACTATGATGACAGTCAAAAACACACAAAATCTAATGATCTTGTAAATGAATGTGGCTAGAGAATGTGTTCAGGAACATAATCATGAAGATTAAAAATATTAAAGATCTGAGGCAGCCACCAAATATTTTTAAGCAACAGTAATACTCAAGCTTTCATTTGTAAAACATCTTTTAAAATGTTGTGTGGTAAATTAATAATCAGGAAACAACACAAAGACACCAATAAGGAGGTTGGCTGAGAAGGACAGAAGCTAGGAGGGAAAGCAGAGACAGAAAGGGGTGGACAAATTCCAGATACATCAAGAAGCTTGAGATGAAAAGACTTTGTTAAGAGACATACCAAAGTGTACACACACACACACACACGCACACACACACACACGCACACACATACACAGAGTCCAGAAAGAAAAGGAGAAAGGAAAGTAGAAATTTAGAAAGTAAAAGAGGAAAACATGGCATATGTCAAGCATCATCATACTTCCCATATTTGTTTAGAGCGTATCATTATCAAAATCATGCAACAAGGTCTCTGGTTACAGAGATGTAATCATTCCATATTCCACAGCTAATCATTAGCTATGGAATAAGTACGGCAAGAAAATCCATTTTATTTCTGTCAGAAATTACTTACTTTGAATCACAATGGAAAGTATCTATCCCTCAATCCTATGCAAAAATGGTGTTAACCACAGTTTTTGATGTAGCCCTCTCCATCACAGACAAACTCACACAGTGAATAATGTTCCCAACAGGCTAGAGGGAAACAAATGCAATGTGAATAAACACTGTTGCTTCCACAGTTATTGATGTCCTTATTACAGACAACTGCATCACAACTCAGGAACATACTGGACAAAGCCCAAAGCTACGTCTTTTCTATTGCATTTAAAAAGAGAAATTAAAAAAAAAAATGCAAGGACCCAGATCTTACTATTTGGAAAGAAGATGAGCCTTAGGATTGATCACTCCAAGAACTGAGCCTAAAAGACACAAACCAGTTCTTTCTCCTAAAGACAACCCACTGATTTTAGAATTTGAGATGAGAGCACATTTGGGAAAATATAAGCATGCTAATCACTATAACAATTTCAATAAAATGTAATATATGCGCAAAAATTTTGTCAATCATATATAGCCAAACTATATGTGCCAGATGTTTTAGCCAAGAGGGTTACTAAATTTATTTGTTCATGAATGGCTAAAATAAAGGCACGCTAGATAGTGATTCAGACTGGATTCTGGAGTTGTCTCCAGAATCTGGTTTACTCTTCTGAGCTGTTGTTTAATCTTCTGATTTGGTTAATCAAATCTGGTTTAATCTATCTGGTTTAATCTTCTGATTGGTTGTTTAACTTCAGGCAAGTTACTTCATTTATCTAAGCCTCAGTTTCCTTATCATTTTTCCATCACAATTTGTTGTGAAAACTTAATGAGCTTCAATCATAAACATAGTCGAGTTTGGTACTTTCAAAACACTCAGTAACAGTTATTTTAGAAATATAGTTATTATTGTTGAAAAAGAATATCACATTTGTTCATTCAACAAATATTTATCAAGAATCTACTACTAGAAATAAAGCTAATGTGATGGTTAATTTTACATGTCAACTTGATTGGGTTAAGGGATATCCTGTTAGCTGGTAAAATATTATCTCTGGTGTGTCTGTGAGGGTGTTTCCTGAAGAGATTTTCATTTGAATCAGAAGACTAAGTAGAGAAGGTCCGCCCTCACCAACGTGGATGTGCATCCAATCCTTTGTGGGCCCAGATAGGACAAAATAAGCAGAGGAAGGGAAGAATTTAGCTCTTTCCTTAAGCTGGGACATCCAGGTTATGCTGCCCTTTCACATCAGAGCTTCTGACTCTCAGGCCTTTGGGCATGGAACTTATACCAAGGAGTCCCCTGGTTCTTAACCATTTGGCCTTGGACTAAGATTTACATAATCAGTCCTTCCAACTCAAGCTGAATTACAGCACTGACTTTCCTAGTTCTCCAGTTTGCAGATGAAAGATCATGGGACTTCTTGGCCTCCATAAGTGCACGATCCAGTTCCCATAATAAATTTCATTTTATCTTCTATCTATTTCATTGATTCTATCTTACTGATTCTGTTTCTAAATAAACCACTATAGAGCTAAAAAATATTTTTTCATTTAAAAAATATTCGGGCTACAAGTGGAATGGTGCCTTCACTTTGTCCTCCAGCTGAGGCAACTATAAGGCAACCTCAGGCAAATCCAGTGGCCTCAGCTGTGAGCAAAGCAGTGGGGGTACTCCCTATCAGGAGAACACCAGATTATCTCTTCCCAAGTCTTCACCATGGAGACCTACAGACAGACCTGAGCATGGCCAATGTGTATTCCTCCATCACATGCTGACCTAGGCATCGCTGTCAGAGATATTTTCTATGAAGATTTGGTTCGGAGTTGGTGAAACTGGAGGTGAGAAAAAATTCATGCAGTGACATGGAATTCTCCAGATCTGGTTCATCTAATACAGACACTGGCAAAATTACTGGGATGTTGGAGACCAAATACAAATGGTGTGATTATGGTCTGACTTTCTCAGAAAAGTGGAACACTCTGGGAACAGAAGAGTCTGGAAACAGAAATCACAACTGAAGACCAGATTTGACAAGGTTTGAAACTGACATTAGATACTACCTTCTCACCAAACAGGAGAGAAAAGGGACAAGATCAAGTCCTCTTTTAAGCAGTATGTATACACTTTGGTTGTGATGTTGACTTTCATTTTGCAGAATTTGAAACCCATGGTTTGACTGTCTTTGGTAATGAGGCTGGCTTGCTGGGTACCAGATGACCTTTGATAGTGTCAAATCAAAGCTGAGAAGGAATAACTTCACAGTGGGCTATATAGGACTGGAGACTTCCAACTACACACTAATGTCAATGATGGGACAGAATTTGGAGAATCAATTTATCAGAAAGTATGTGAAAATCTGGACACTTCAGTGCATCTTACTAGGACATCAGGTACCAACTGCACTCATTTTTGCATTGCTGCTAAATATTGGTTGGATCTCACTGCTTCCATTTCTGCAAAAGTCAGCAACTCTAGTTAACTGTAGTGAGCTACACTCAGACATTGAGCTGAACAAATACTGTTGACTCTGGTAGATAGGAAGAGCATTAATGCAGGGGGCCACAAATTTGGGCTTGCCCTGGAGTTAGGAGCTTAATCCAGCTGAAAGAAACCTTCAGGATATCAGAAGATTTGGCCTTAATATACTAATTCCAGCATGACCAGTAGGGCTCCCCACCACCCAACAAAAAAAGTGATCAAAACTAAGAATGATCGAAATAAGTGTTTTAAATATTTAGACAGTTACTTGATAGCTGCTTTACAGATGAACTGATTATCTATCTAGATACCAATGCTGCAGTTGTGCAGACACATATGCATTAATTAAAGATACGAAGGCCGGGCCCAGTGGCTCATGCCTGGAATCCTAGCACTTTGGGAGGCCGAGGTGAGTGGATCACTTGGGGCCAGGAGTTCAAGACCAGCCTCATGAACATGGTGAAACCCCGTCTCTACTAAAACTATAAAAATTAGGTAGGGGTGGTGGCAGGTACCTGTAGTCCCAACTACTTGGGAGGCTGAGGCACGAGAATTGCTTGAACTGGGGAGGTAGAGGTTGCAGTGAGCCGAGATGACACCACTGCACTCCAGCATGGGTGACAAGAATGAGACTCTGTCTCAAATAAATAAATAAATAAATAAATAAATAAAAAGATATTTAGGCCAAGCTCAGTGGCTCATGCCTGTAATCCCAGCACTTTGAGAGATCGAGGTGGGTGGATCATTTGAGATCAGGAGTTGAAGGTGGCCTGACTTTCGTAGAGCCAGCTAGTCTCTACTAAAAATACAAAAATTAGTCAGACATGGCGGTGTGCACCCATAATCCAAACTACTTAAGAATCTGAGGCCAGAGAATTGCCTGAATCTGAGAGGCAGAGGTTGCAGTGAGCTGAGATTGTTCCACTACACTCCAGCCTGGGCATCAGAGAGAGACTGTTTCAAAAGAATAAAATAAAATAATAATAATAATAAAATAGATGTTTATGAAAACTGTGCAAAAACTGTATTGTTGGTGAGTGGCACATTTAACAGTTAAATGCACTCACACCTGTATTCCCAGTGTTTTAGGAGGCAGAGGTGGAAGGATCACTTGAGGCCAGGAGTTCAAGACCAGCCAGAGCAATATAGTGAGACCTTGAATCTACAAATACCTTTTTTTTTTTGAGACAGAGTCTCGCTCTGTCACCCAGGCTGGATTGCAGTGGCACGATCTCGGCTCAACTGCAACCTCCATCTCCCAGATACAAGTGATTCTCCTGCCTCAGCCTCCCAAGTAGCTAGGACTACAGGCATATGCCACCATGTCTAGCTATTTTTTTTTTTTTTTGTATTTTTAGTAGACAAGGGGATTCAACATGTTAGCCAGGATGGTCTCAATCTCCTGACCTCATGATCTGCCTGCCTCATCCTCCCGAAGTGCTGGGATTACAGGCATGAGCCACCGGGCCTGGCCAAAAACTTTTTTTAATTTTTAAAAATTACCCTGGTGTGTTAGCATGTGCCTGGAGTCCCACCTACTGGAAAGGCTTAGGTGAGAGGATTGCTTGAGCCCAGGAGTTCAAGGCTGCAGTGAGCTATGATCATGCCACTGCCCTCCAGCGTGGGCAACAGAGAAGTTCTCCATGTGTAAACTATTCTATGATACCGGCAGACTAAATAATACCATTTTTCTAAATGATTTTTAAAATAAAATTTGCTCCAAATCAAAATTACAATAGCTAAATTTGTGGGTGGTCCAAAACTTATCCACTTCTGGGGCTTTCTTCAATTTCTCTGAGACCATGCAAGATCATACAAACATGGTCTACATGGTCTAGGAGATAAGGAAGTTCATGGTCATCAAACTAAAGCCCCCATTGCTGCCAGAAGTCCTCACCAAGATACATTTGGAGCAAGCATTGTCACTGATGTTGTACTAAGCTCCAACTTGGAAGCCATCAAAGTCAGGTACCTCTAACCTCTTGCTGGTTCTGCCATCTCTGCAATACCCTATGTGAGCAAGTGCACATTGTTTCCAAGAACCAAAACCTCTTTTCTCCACCAGCCCAGAGATATCTTTGTTCTTCATCCCAGCTTTGATACTTTCATTTTTCATGTCTGGAAGATTTACCTGGTACTGTTCTGTGGGAATATAGCTTAATTCTCATTCATGAATTAAGAAATTCAAAATCACATCCTGTTTTTAGTTTTCTACCAGGTGGCCCATTCTGTCCAGCAATCCCTTTGTCTTTATCTTGTATAGGAACATAATGATGTTAACTTTTCTCTGGAAGTGGAAGGAGATTTGACACTCACCCAAAAATCCTATAGAGAACAGAGAAATATCACACGTTTCTTCCTGAGAGGACAGCAGTATTGAGCATTAAAACAGAAATTAAGTTTTAGACGTTTGCTTTCAGTAATTTTTTTTTTTTTTTGAGACAGAGTCTTACTCTGTCACCAGGTGCCAGGCAGGAGCGCAGTGGCACGATCTCGGCTCGCTGCAACCTCCGCCTCCTGGGTTCAAGCAATTCTCTTGCCTCAGCCTCCTGTGTAGCTGGGACTACAAGCGTGTGCCACCACGCCCAGCTAATTTTTTATATTTTAGTAGAGATGGGGTTTCACTGTGTTGGCCAGGATGGTCTTGATCTCTTGACCTCATGATCCACCCACCTCAGTCTCCCAAAGTGCTGGGATTACAGGTGTGAGCCACCGCACTCGGCAACTTTCAGTAATTTTTTTTTCTGCTAAAGTTGCTGTCTGTAATGCACAACCTGAGTGGAAAACTTTATTTTAAAAAATAAGTTTTAATATTTTTGTAAATGCCACATTTGTGTGTAAAATAAGATAGTTATGAGAATTAAGTAAAGTAGTATAAAAGTTTAGTCAATATTAAAACATTAAATAAAATTTAAGTAGCAGTATAGAACTATTGTTTTATTTCCTTGTAATAAAGAAAATATAGTAACAGTTGAAAGAGCATTTTGCCAATTTTCTGAAATTTATTAGATAAATTCCAATGTTAAAAGAGCCAAATGATTTGAAAGGAAAATTATTATGCTAAATATATTTGAATATGAAAAATATATAATCATCTTTCAGGTTCAATTGTTCCTATTATTTTTTAAAACCCATGTGGATATCTGGGAGAACCTAAAAGTAATTTATTTCATATATCTGGTAGAACCTAAAAGTAATTTACTTCAAAGTATACTTTAAGCTATAAATAATATTTTATATATTCTGGTGTTTCCAGAGGGTATATATTTTGTACTCTTTGATCGATAATAGTAATAATAGCTAACTTTTATTGAGTAATTGATATGTGTTAGGCAATGTTCTACATGCTTTACATGTATTGAATTAATTGATTCTCACAAAAGTCCTACAAAGTTGGTTCTTTTTTGCTTTTTTTGACAGATGGAGATTGTGTTTGCAAAGCCAGGGAGAAGAGAAAAAGCATGAAGTACCTTGTTACGGCTAGAGAATCAAGTGTAATGGGCAATAGGGCGCAAGATGAGGTCAATAGGCTATGAAGGAGCAAAGCCATAGAAACCAAACAAGCATTCCTAATGCCTTTGGACTTCATCTTGAGGGAGTTATAGAAAGATTTTAAGCAGAAGAGAAGCACAACCAGATTCACACGTTAGAAAGGCCATTTTTAATGTGATATGGCTAAAAGACAGGACGCAGAGCCACCGGATATGAGAACTTACCCATTATAAAGCATCATTCACAATGTAAAACATAAATTATAGTTTAGTATCTATAGTTTATAAAATTCTCCTACAGGCATTACATCTTACTACTATAACAGAGGGTTTCCAAGCCACAGGGAAGGTAGGGCAAACCCAAACAGAGCCTGGCAGTCTGTCTGAATTGAGGAATCAAAGATTGCAGTTTGAAGACACCAAAGAAGCTCGCATTTGTAGAAGATGTTGCAGAGAGAGGGAGAGAGAGGGAGAGAGAGGGAGAGAGAGGGAGACAGAGAGAGACAGAGGGAGACAGAGGGAGACAGAGGGAGAGAGAGGGAGACAGAAGGAGACAGAGGGAGAGAGAGGGAGAGAGAGGGAGAGAGAGAGGGAGACAGAGGGAGAGAGAGAGAGAGAGTGAGGGGGAGAGAGAGAAAGCGAGGGAGGGAGAGAGAGCGCCAGGTGCAGTGGCTCCTACCAGTAATCTCAGCAGTTTGGGAGGCCAAGGTGGGTGGATCACCTGAGGTCAGGAGTTGGAGACCAGCCTGGCCAACATGGCAAAACGCTGCCTCTATGCAACTAGAAAAATTAGCCAGGTGTGGTGGCACACACCTGTAATCCCAGCTACTCGGGAGGTTGAGGCAGGAGAATCACTTGAACCTGGGAGGCAAAGGTTGCAGTCAGCCAAGAATGTACTGGGGGGAAAAAAGAGAGAGAGAGAGAGAGAGAGAACAAGAGAGAGAGAAAAAGATCTAGAGATTTACAGAGGAGATCTCCTTCAGTCTTGAATTATGTCTACCGTAATTTATATGTTGAATCCCAACCCCTCATTTTATTGGAGCTAGGGCCTTTATGGAAGTAATGAAGTTTATAATGAGGGAATCAGGGTATGGCCCTGACCGAATAGGATTAGTGTCCCTATAAAAGGTAGATGGCACACTAAAGATCTCTAGCTCTCTATCTGCCTCTTCTCCCTAACATGCACAAAGAAAAGGTCACATGAGCACACAGCAAGAAGGTGCTGTCTGCAAACCAGGAGAACCCACCCCAGAAACCAACCATACTGGACCTTAACCAGAATTCTAGCCTGCAGAACTGTGAAAAAATAAATATCTATGGTATTTTCTTATGGCAGCCTTACCTGACTAATATTGTACCCAATAAAAAATTGCCAATAAAAAATTGCCAGGTATGTAGAAAAGTGGGTCCATATGACCATAAAATTAGAATAGAAACAAACCCATAAATGACAGGGATTTTAAAATAAATAAATAATTATTTTAAAACAGGTGTTGCAAATATACTCAATATGCAAAAGAATATAAAAGAAAAAGAAATATAAGCCTTATAACAAAAGAAATGATAGATATTTAAAAAGACACAAATGAGACTTCTAGAGATGGAATATCTTATACTTAAAATATATCTTATACTTAAAATAGATATACACTGGATAAGATTAACAGCTGATTATACATTGCAGAAAAAAAAGGTGAGTGAAACTGAAGACATAATAGAAATTATTCAAAATAAAGCAAGCACAGAAAGGAAAAATTCTGGGAACTAAAATGAATAGAAAATAAGTGACCTGTGAGACAATTAGCACAGTCTAACTAACTTACATATAACTGGAGTACCAAAAAGCGAAGAGGTAGAAGAAACATAAAACAAATTTTTGACAAAATAAAAGCTAAGAAAGTATGAAACTACAGATCCAAGCAGTTCAAAAAGTCCCAGGAAGAATGAAACTAAAGAAAAATACATTGAGACATAAAATAATGAAATTACTGACAACTACTACTAAAGTTAACATTTTAAAAGCAGTCAGAAGGAAAAAAAAGACACATTACATACTGAAAAACAAAGATAAGAATTACCGCAAACTGCTCAGAAAGTTTTTAAAACTAACAAAATAAAGAAAAGCCTTTAATACGCTGAATGAGAAAAAAAAACTGCCAACCTATATTTTTTATCCAGTGAAAATTTCTTCAAAACTGAGATGAAATTAAGACTTTTTTTTCCCCAGAAAAACAACCACTGAGGGAATTAACCCTCAGTAGAACTGCACTACAAGAAATGTCAAAGGACATCCTTTAGACAGAAGGAACATAAAATCAGACAGAAATCTGTAGCTGTACAAATGAATGAAAAGCACTGGAAATGGAAATAAAGTGGGTAAATCTAAACATTTTTTAACCTGTAAAACTAATTTTGTACTTAAAAAATATGTTGTAGTGTTTGTAGTATATAGAAAAATAAAATTTTGCCACAAATAGTAAAAATAATGGAAAGCTTAAAAATAGTAATATATTGTTATAAGGTTCTTCCTATATACACGAACTGGTATAATATTATCTGAAAAGGTACTATTATTGCATGGTAAAGATGTATATTATAAACTCTAGAATATCCAATAAAAACCAAAAAACTAAAACTAATAGTAAAAATAAAATAAATTTTAAAATAGTAATTAATCAAAAATAAAACAAGAAAAAGAAAAAAGGAACAAGAATGGATGAGACCAGTAGAAAAAAATTGCAATATCAAAAATAGAAATCCAACTATACTGAAAATCATAATACATTTAAATTGTGTGAACATCTCAATTAAAACATTGAAAAAGCCGAGATTGTCAGATTGAATCAAAAAGCAATACCTAAGACATTACCTAGAAGAAACCTGCTTTAAATATAAAGACATTTAGGTTAAAAGCAAAAGGATTAAAAAGTACACAGAGCAAACATTTTTAAAAAGAAGCTAGAGTGCTCACATTTATATAAAACATAGTAGAGTTTATAACAAGAAATGTAACATAAATAGTACCAACTTTAAGTTATAAGATAAACAAGTTCAGCAAATCTAATAAACAGCCTTGATGGTAATTAGATGTGTTAACTGATTTCACAGTGGTAATCATTATACAATGTATACATATATCAAATCATTGTGTTGTACACTTTAAATATTTGTAATCTTTGTCAATTAAATTTTTTTAAAGAATTATATTCATAATTTTGAAGGGATTGATTCATCAGTATATATAAAAATCCTAAATGTGGATACAGTAATACCAGAGCTTTAAAACTGACAGAAATTGAAAAAAAAACTACACATATCCAAAATTATAACTGAAGATATGAACACGTGTCCCTCAGTAATTCACAGAAAAAGCACCGGAAAATTAGCAAGGGTATAAAAGGCATGAACAGAAGACTGACCAGTCTCAATAAATTTAAGAAAACTGAAAGTTTTCTTATATGAAGTTCTGTGGTCACTAAAGAGTTAATTTAAAAATCAGTAATATTTAGAAAATCCTCACATCTGGATATTAAATAACACATCTATAAATAAACCATAGGTAAAAGAACAAATTAGAGAAAATTTAAGCTAAGTGAAACATACTCTATAAAATTTGTACAATGCAGTTAATACAGTGCTTTAAGGGAACTATATAGCATTAATAAAGATCTCAAATCAATGATCTAAGATTTCACTTTAAGAAACAAAAATAGAAAAGCAAATTGAACACAAAGTAATTTAAAGAAAATAATAAAGTTGAGTGAAAAAAATCAAGAAAAAGAAAATAAAGTAAATCAATGAAACTAAAATCTAGTTCTTTGAACAGAGAAAAAAATTGCTAAGCCATAAATTGGGCTAATTAGGAAATAAAGAAAACATGTAAATAACCAATATCAATAATGAAAAATATTGATATATATATATACAGATTTTATAGACATTAAAATGCTTAAAAGGTAATTCATGAGCATATTATACATTTATCAACATCTTGAATGTAATGGGCTAACTCCTTGAAATATATAAACTGACAAAAGATTTCTCAACAAAGAACAAATAACTGGATAGATAGTCTTATAATGACTAAACAAATTGAATTCATAATTGATATTCTCTTCATAAAGAAAGCTCCATGTCTAGATGACACTGGTGAATTCTACTAAACATATAAGGAAAAAATAATATCAATTTTGCACACATGCTTCCAAAAAATAGAAAAGAAAATACTTCTCAACACACTTTGTCAGTCCAAATTACCTGATTTGAAAACCAGAGGGCTGGCAAGATGGCTGAATAGGAATAGCTCAAGCCTGCAGCTCCCAGTGAGATCAACACAGAAGATGGGTGATTTCTGCATTTTCAACCAGTTCATCTCACTGGGACTGGTTAGACGGTGGGTATAACCCATAGAGGGTGAGCCAAAGCAGGCTGGGGTATAACTTCACCCTGGAAGTGCAAGGGGTCCCGAAATTCCCTCCCCTAGCCAAGGGAAACCTTGAGAAATTCTGCCTTGAGAAACGATATATTCTGGCCCAGATACTATGCTTTTCTCATAATCTTCACAACCCACAGGCCAGGAGATTCCCTCGGGTGCCTACAACACCAGGACCATGGGTTTCAAGCACAAAACTGGGTGGCTATTTGGGCAGACGCTAAGCTGGCTGCAGTTTTTTTGTATGCCACAGTGGCACCTGGAAGGCCAGCGAGAGAACCGTTCACTCACCTGCAAAGCGGACTGAAGCCAGGGAGCCAAGTGGTCTAGCTCAGCGGATCACAACCCCACAGAGCCCAGCAAGCTAAGATCCACTGTCTTGAAATTCTCGCTGCCAGCACAGCGGTCGGAAGTCAGAAGTTGACGTGGCACGCTCGAGCTTGGCGGAGGGAGGAGCGTCCGCCATTACTGAGTCACAAGAAGGCAATTTTCCCTTCATAGTGTAAACAAAACCTCCCGGAAGCTCGCGGAAGCTTGGCAGAGTGAGGGGAGTCCACCATGACTGAGGCTTGAGAAGGCAATTTTCCCTTCACAGTGTAAACAAAGCCTCCTGGACGTTCCAGCTGAGTGGAGCCCACCGCAGCTCAGCAAAGTGGCTGTAGCCAGCCTGTCTCTAGTTTCCTCTTCTCTGGACAGGGCATCTCTGAAAGAAAGGCAGCAGCCTCAGTCAGGAGATTGTAGATAAAACTCCCATCTCCCTAAGACAGAGCACCTGGGAAAACGGGCAGCTGTAGATACAGCTTCAGGAGATTTAAACATTCCTGCCTGCTGGCTCTAAAAGAGCCAATGGATCTCCCAGAACAGTGCTGGTGCTCTTCTAAGAGACAGACTGCCTCCTTAAGTGGGTCCCTGACCCCCATACCTCCTGTCTGGGAGACCACCTTTCAGCAGGAGTCCACAGACACCTCATATAGGAGAGCTCCAGCTGGCACCTGGTGGGTGTCCTTTTGGGATGAAACTTCCAGAAGGAGCAGGCAGCTGTTCTTTGCTAGTCTGCATCCTTCATGGTGATACCCAGACAAACAGAGTCAGGAGTGAACCTCCAGCAAACTCCTGCTGACCTGCAGCAGAGGGCCCTGACTGTTAGAAGGAAAACTGACAAACAGAAAGCAATAGCATCAACATCAACAAAAAGGATGCCCACACGAAACCCCATCAAAAGGTCACCAATATCAAAGATCAAAGGTAGATGAATTCATGAAGATGAGGAAATGCCAGTGCAAAAGGCTGAAAAATTCCAAAAACCAGAACTCCTCTTCTCCTGCAAAGGATCATAACTCCCTGCCAGCAAGGAACAAAACTGGACAGAGAATGGGTTTGACAAATTGGCAAAAGTAGGCTTCACAAGGTGAGTAATAACAAACTCCTCTGATCTAAAGGAGCATGTTCTAACCCAATGCAAGGAAAATAACAACCTTGAAAAAAGGTTAGAGGAATTGTTAACTAAAATAGCCAATTTAGAAACAAACATAAATGACCTGATGGAGCCTAAAAACACAGGACAAGAACTTATACAAATATTATAGCTGAATTGAACAAGCAGAAAAAAGGATATCAGAGATTGAAGATCAACTTAATGAAATACAGCATGAAGACAAGATTAGACAAAAAACAATATAAAGAAATGATCAAAGCCTCCAAGAAATATTGAACTGTTTGAAAAGACCAAACCTATGTTTGATTGGTGTACCTGAAAGTGACAGGGACAATGGAACCAAATTGGAAAACACTCTTTACAATATTATCCAGGAGGACTTCCCCAACGTAGCAAGACAGGCCAACGTTCAAATTCAGGTAATACAGAAAACACCACAAAGATACTCCTCGAGAAGAGTATCCCCAAGACACATAATCGTCAGATTCACCAAGGTTGAAATGAAGGAAAAAAATGTTAAGAGCAACCAGAGAGAAAGGTCCACAAAGGGAAGCCCATCAGACTAACAACGGATCTCTCTGCAGAAACCCTACAAGTCAGAAGGGAGGAGGCAATATTCAACATTCTTAAAGAAAATAATCATAAACTCAGAAATTCATATCCAGCCAAACTAAGCTTCATAAGTGAAGGAGAAATAAAAGTTTTTACAGACAAGCAAATGCTGAGATTTTGTTAACACCAGGCCTGCCTTACAAGAGCTCCCAAAGGAAGCACTAAATATGGAAAGGAAAAACCAGTACCAGCCACTGCAAAAACATACCAAATAATAAAGACAATCAACACTACGAAGAATCAACTAACTGGCAAAATAACCAGCTAGCATCATGATGACAGGATCAGCTTCATACATAACAATATTAACCTTAAATGTAAAAGGGCTAAATGCCCCCAACTAAAAGACATAGACTGACAAATTGAATAAAGTCAAGACCCACTGGGGTGCTGTATTCAGGAGATACATGTCACATGCAAAGACACATATAGGCTCAAAATAAAGGGATGGAGGAAGATTTACCAAGCAAATGGAAAGCAAAAAAAAAAGCAGGAGTTGCAATCTTAGTCTCTGATAAAACAGACTTTAAACCAACAAAGATCAAAAAAGACATAGAGAGAGAGATCCAAGATGGCCGATTAGCAACAGCTCAGGAATGGAGCTCCCAGTGAAAGCGCAGAGAACGAGTGGACGCCGCACTTTCTGATGAATCTTTGTTTCCCACAGACCGGAAGATTCCCGGCAGAGGAGCCACACGGGTCGCCAGCGCAACTCTTTTGGCCAGCGCGGCTGTTTAGCCGGTGCCCCAGCACGGCGCTTCTCGGTGCGGAGTGTACGGGACAGACGGGCTCGGCTGGTCCCATCCCCACAAGGAAAACAGCAATTGGAAGTGCTGTGGACTGAGAGTTTCACAGCAAGCACAGCAAACCCGGGAAGGTCCGGCTCTGTGGGGAACGGGCTTCCCCCAAAGGAAAACTAAGAAACAGAAAACTTCATCACCGGGTGGAGAGAGATCCAAGATGGCCACATAGCAGCAGCTCAGGATTGTAGCTCCCAGTGAAAGTGCAGAGAGTGAGTGGATGCCGCAATTGCAAATGAATTTTTGATGCCCACAAACTGGGAGATTCCTGGCGAAGGAGCCACACGGGTCACCTGCATGATTCTTTTGGCCGGCGTGGCTGTTTTGCTGGTGCCCCGGCGCGGCGCTTCTCGGTGTGGAGTATATGGGACTGGCTGCCCTTTTAGTCGGGCTCAGCTGGTCCCATCCCCACAAGCAGAGCAGCAATTGGAAGCGCTGAGGACTGAGTTTCACAGCAAGTGCAGCTGAATCCGGAAGGCCCAGCTTTGTGGGGAAGGGGCGCCCCCCGAAGGAAAACTACGAAACAGAAAAAACTTCATCCCCAACAAGCCAGACGTCCACTCAGAGACCCAATCTGAAAGTCAGCAATTACAAAGACAACAGGTGGATAAATACACAAAAATGGGAAGAAACCAGTGCAAAAAGGCTGAGAACACCCAAAATCAGAATGCCTCTCCTCCTACACAGGATTGCAGCTCCTCATCAGCAAGAGAACAAGGCTTGACGGAGGATGAGTGTGATGAACTCACAGAATCAGGCTTCAGAAGGTGGAT
>CAUYQU010008792.1:0-71875 GCA_963574635.1 Cheracebus regulus
CGGCACTTGGCAGTGGAGGCATAGGCCTGGGCCCCACTCAGGTCGTCAACCATCTTCCTGTCCCTGGACTTCACAGAGTAGGCGACCACTATGAAGCCCAGGCAGCAGAGTTCATGAAGAGGGTGTTGAACAGGGACCAGACGACATGGGCACGGAGGTGTCGCTGCAGATGTGGATCTCGGGGGATCAGGGTTGTGGGGCACCCCCAGCGCAGCCACCTCATGCTCCTCCTTCCGCATCTCATAGTTGGGGGATGGTCGGTGTTGGTGGAGTGAAGAAGGTTTGGACAGTGTGCTTCATGGTGTCCAGGGAAGGCCAGCTGTGGTCGGGCTGCAGGGTGGTTCTCCTCCAGGGAAGGCCAGCTGTGGTCGGGCTGCAGGGTGGTTCTCCTAAAAACCATCTTCTAAGCCAGTGATGCTCAAAGCATTGTCCCTGAAGTAGCAGCATCGGCCTCACTGGGAAACTTGTTAGAAGCACAAATTCTTGGACCCACCACAGACTTACCAAATCAGAAAACTCTGGGGATAGAGTCAAGCAAATCACCTTTTAACCACCCTTCCAGGTAAATGCTGATGAAATCTTAAGTCCGAAAACCGCTGTTCTAAGCTGCTGGAGACCTTCGGAACGTTGAGTTACACGTCAGTGGTAACGGCCTCCTACTTGACTGGTTCTCAGGGTTGTGGTCACTTTGTGAATGAGTGGTTGTTTTAATGTATGGATGGCATAAGAGGGTGGCAGCACAGAGGTCATCATTCTGTCAACAGCAGATCTAAACGTGAGACATTGTCATAGAAAGGGCAATTTAAGCTGGCAGAGTGGATGAATTGTCTGAAAGTACGTAGCATGTACGGTGAGAAAATACACCAAGGGAAACAACACAGTGAATACTTACAGTTGGAGGCTAGACAGGGAAGAAACACCAGCAGGAAGGAGAGAGGAAACTGGCAGAGACAGGAGAAGGACCTGAATGAGGCAGTGACATAGAAACCTAAAGACAGGCTGGTCAATCTGCAATTTAAAATGGGCCTGAATTGATTCACTTGATCTTAGAAATTGAAAAAGGAGCCGGGCGCTGTGGCTCACGCCTGTAATCCCAGCACTTTGGGGGCCCGCGGTGGGCAGATCACAAGGTCAGGCTTTCAAGACCAGCCTGACCCACCTGCTGAAACCCTGTCTTGCCTCCAACTACTGGGGAGGCTGAGGCAGGAGAATCACTTGAACCCACGAGGTGGAGGTTGCAGTGAGCTGAGATCACGCCACTGCGCTCCAGTCTGGGTGACAGAGTGAGACTGTCTAAAAAAAGAAAAAGAAAGAAAAAAGAAATTGAAAAAGGATTTGGCTAGAACTGCGTTTCCCAACCCCTGGGTCACAGTCCAGCACTAGTCGGCCACACAGCAGGAGTGAGTGGTGGGCAAGCGAAGCTTCTTCTGTACTCACAGCCACTCCCACTGCTGGCATCACCGCCTGAGCTCCGTCTCCTGTCAGATCAGCAGCGGCATTACATTCTCAGGGGAGCACCAACCCTACTGTGAGCTGCACTAGTGAGGGATCTAGGTTATGCGCTCCTTACCAGAATCCAGTGCCTGATGATCGGTCACTGTCTCCCATCTCCCCCCAGATGGGACCGTCTAGCTGCAGGAAAACAAGCTCAGGGCTCCTTGATTCTACATCATGGCATGGTGTGTAATTGTTTCATTACATATTACAATGCAATAATAATAGAAATAAAGTGCACAGTAGATGTGGTGCTCCTGAATCATATCAAACTATCCCCCTGCCCCTGGTCTGTGGAAAAACTGTCTTCCACAATACTGGCCCCTGGTGCCAAAAAGGCTGGCGAACCTCTGGGCCAGAAGGTAGTCATCGATAGAATTTGAGGAATTTAATACTGGGATAGAGGCAAAGCCAGATTGCAGGGATTCAGAAGAGAACGGGAAGAGATAGATGAGACTTAGTGGGTATAAGCAATGTCTTTTAAGGAGTTTTCTCAGAAAGAAGAAAGGAGGGCAATTATTGGGAGCAGCAGGCTCAAGGCAGCCAGTGTAAGTTGGGAGACGTGTGTTTTTTGAGAAGAAAAGCAAGAAGACTTCGGGAGACTGTATTTATGAAAGAATGTGGAAGAGGAGCTATCATGGGAACAAAGTCAGGAGTAGAGAAGTGAAAATACTCAGAGGTGCCTTAGGAACAGAAAAAGAAAGGAAAGGGAAGGGTTCGTGCAGGAGAAGGTTTGTAAAGGTAAAGAAGATGAGTATGAAATAGGTTGTGCCTGATGGCATCAAACCTATTTGTGAAGTAGGAGTAAAGACGTTTACTGAGGCATTATTATTTTTATTATTGGATAAAGGCTGGCAGAAGGTAGAGGTGCATAGGAGTTAACAAGAGGTGAAAAGCTGGAAGAAGATAAAATTGCATTTCTCTATGTCCTGGCACTGGCTAACTCCTTCTAGTTACAAGTCTCTCTTTTGCATAGTTCTATGCAGTTAACTGTCTCCTGCTTCAATGAGCTTTCCTGACTCTTTCAGTCGTTTTTTTTTGTTTTTGTTTTTGTTTTTGTTTTTTTGAAGCAGAGTCTTATTCTGTTGCCCGGCTGGAGTGCAGTGATGCAATCTTGGCTCACTGCGATTTCTGCCTCCTGGGTTCAGGTGATTCCTGCCTCAGCTTCCTGAGTAGCTGGGATTACAGGCATGTGCCACCATGCTCAGCTACTTTTTGTATTTTTAGTAGAGATAGGGTTTCACCGTATTGGTCAAGCTGGTCTCGAACTCCTGACCTCATGATCTGCCCGCCTCGGCCTCCCAAAGTGCTGGGATGACAGGGATGAGCTGCTGCGCCCAGCCTGCTGGCCCTTTTTCTCTGTGCTCCGTAACAGTTCATGATCCCCAGGGTTTGTTTGCCATCGGCCTCTTCCCTTCTCAGTGTCTGCGTCTTTCCTGGTCCCACTTCTGTCGCTTTACCCATTTGGTTTTCAAATTCACACACAGCCCCACTCATTCTTTTGAATTCTAGATCTGAACTTAGCTGTTTTTAGTAATCTCAGTTTCACTATGTGTAAAATCAAAGACTTCATCCATTTTGCTGTAAACCAACTGAAACACGCTCCTCTGACTTCAGCATGCTTCTCTATCTCAGCAGTGTCACCGTGAATTGCTTGGGTTTCCAAAGCAAAAAGCCATCAATGATCTCTACTTATTCATCAATCCTGATAACTAACAACTGTCTAATGTTTAAAATCAATTCTGTTTCTCAAATGTTGCATTTTTTTCCTAAGTCATATTTCAATAATTTTATTCAACCTTTTTTTTTTTTAACTTCAGGGGAACATGTGCAGGACATACATCCAAGTTTAATTTTCCATCCTTTTCCATAATAATCTTCTTGTAAATCTCTTTGGTTCTAATATTTCCCCTCTTTAACTAACTCATCCTCCATTTTATGAGCCCATCTGTAGGTTAATGTAAATGTTCTGAGCACTTACAAGACAGTAGGCTAGGCTAAGCCATAATATTCAATAGATCAGGTGTTAAATACATTTTTGACTTACGGTATTTTCTTTCTTTCTAAAATGCAGATCTGTTTATGCCTCTCACTTTTCCATGTCCTTCAGCTATGGTTTTCACGGTGTTCTGAAGAACTCAGTGTTGGCTAGAGATGTTTTAAGGATCTCAAATTATATATCCGATCATGAAAATGAACTTATATCATTGATCACTGTCTTTTACTGTATCATATCTGATAGAGAAGCATATACCAGTGGAAAGAAGTGCAGACGTTTCTTGACTCATCATGGGGTTACACCTTGATAAACCCACTCTAAATTGAAAATACCATAAGTCAGAATAGGTGCGGTGGCTCACGCCTGTAATCCCAGCATTTTGGGAGGTCGAGGTGGGCAGATCACCTGAGATCAGGAGTTTGAGACCACCCTGGCCAACATGGTGAAACCCCGTCTCTACTAAAAATACAAAAATCAGCCAGGAGTGGTGGTGGGCACCTGTAATCCCAGCTACTCGGGAGGCCAAAGCAGGAGAAATGCTTGAACCCGGGAGATGGAGGTTGCAGGGACCCCAGATCACACCACTGCACTCCAACTGGGGCAACAGATGAGAGAGAGAGAGAGAGAGAGAGAGAGAGAGAGGAAGAACCATAAGTCAAAAATGCATTTAACACCTGATGTACTGGACATTATGGCTTAGCCTAGCCCACTATCTTGTAAGTGCTCAGAACATTTACATTAGCCAACAGTTGGGCAAAACCATCTGGCAACACAGGACATGGGAGAGTACTGGATGCTCACCATTGTGATCATGTGGCAGACCTGAAGCTCTGGCTCCCTGCCACTGCCCAGAATCTTGAGGGTCTTGGACTGTATATCGCTAGCCCAGGAAAAGATGAAAATTCAAGATTTAAAGTATGGTTTCTACCGAAGACACATGCTTTCTCACCCTTGTAAAGTCAAACATTCTGTTAAGTCATTGTAAGTCAGAGACTATCTGCGCATCAAGTCACTAGATAAATAGACTATTGAGAAACACAGTTGATACGATTATAACACATCCAGAGAAAAATTTTTAAACTGCACCCATGATGCTTAAAGGATAAGCATGAAGGCACAAAAACTTTCCAAACCAACTGGACTAGAGTCCAATATTGCCAGTTCCTCTATTTTGCATATCTTTGCATGCAAAAAGAGATGTATTATAAATAAAATATATAACATACACATAACAGGGGAAAGTGCTTAGATCAGCTTTGATACATTAAATCAGGAGGAAAGAATGTGGAAAGCTGTATTTGTACTTTTGGCAGAAAAACAATAGTAAATAGGAGTAGTGATTTTTATAAAAGTTAATACTGATAATATGTTTGATTAATCATTTAATTTGCATAAACAAGCATTAGCCCTTAAGAAAGGTGCTGTTTTCTTTTCAAGCCAGTTCGCTTATTCTGTGTAGATCAACAATTTGACTAAGACACAGTCCTTAACATTCCAGGATATTGGTCTGGGCAAAAATTTCTTGAGTGCGACCTCAGAAGCACAGGCAACCAACACAAAGTGTCCGAATGGGACCACATCAACGTAAAAAGCTTTGCACAGAAAAGGAAACGATTAACAAATCGAAGGGACAACCCAGAGAGCGAGAGAAACTATTTCCAAATTGCCCATCTGACAAGGAATTAATAAGCAGAATATAGAAGAAACTCAAACTTGATAAGAAAAAAACAGCCTGGCACGGTGGCTCACACCTGTAATCCCAGCACTTTGGGAGGCCGAGGCGGGTGGATCGCGAGGTCAAGAGATCGAGACCACCCTGGCCAACATGGTGAAACCCCGTCTCTACTAAAAATACAAAAAAATTAGCTGGGCATGGTAGCTCACACCTGTAGTCCCAGCTACTCGGGAGGCTGAGGCAGGAGAATTGCTTGAACCCGGAAGGCGGAGGTTGCAGTGAGCTGAGATTGAGCCAGTGCACTCCAGCCTGGCGCCTGGTGACAGAGTAACACTCTGTCTTGAAAGAAAAAAAAAAGCAATCTGATTAAAAATAGGCAAAAGATCTAAATAAACATTTCTCAAAAGAAGACAAATAGTCAACAGGTATATGTAAAAATTCTCAACACCACTAATCACCACAGAAATGCAAATCAAACTATAATGAGATATTATCTCACCCCAGTTAAAATGCTTGTTATTAAATCTTTTTATTAAAAAAACAGATAATAACAAATGCTGGTGAGGATGTAGAGAAAGGGAAATGCTTGTATTCTGTTGATAAGAATGTTAATTAGTGCAACCACTATGGAGAATAGTGTAGAGGTGCTGCAAAAAACTAAAAAAAAAAATTATCAGAAAGATATGAAAGCTGGCATAATTACTGTAGCACTGAGAAAGATGTAGCTAAGTGTGGATTATTGTTTATTTGAAATATTCATATCAATACCTTGTTGGGAGACTGACAGCAAGACTCTGTCTCAGAAAAAACCATTTGCTGGCCGTGTCCCCACAAGGTGTATGCTGGGTATATAGCCACAAGGAGAAAAGATCAAGACATTAAAAAGATATTTATACTACCATATTTATTGCAGCACTATTCACTATAGCCAAGATACGGAAACACTCTACCAGAGGCCAGGAAGGCAAGTGGGAGGAGGGAGTACAGATGGTTAAAGGGTGCAAAAATATTCGATTTTTATCAATAGAATAAACGAGATCTAGAATCTGGTAGCACAATACGGTGACTATAGTTTACAATAATTTATTATATATTTGAAAATAAATAAAAGAGTAGAGTTGAAATGTTTTCAACAAAAAGAAATAATAAATACTTGAGGTGATGGATACCCAGTTACCCTGATTCAACTGTTACACATTGTACGCCTGTTTCAAAACATCACATGTGTACCATAAATATATACAACTATTATGCACTCATGATTTTTTAAAAGGCATAGTCATTATTTCACACATTTTTCCAACATTTATCAACTGCCTACTATGTGTACTAGATAATATAGTCTGTTTCAAAATTCACTTTTTGGTAATTGAAATTTGCTGGTGGCCAGGTAGGGTGGCTCACGCCTGTAATCCCAGCGCTTTGGGAGGCCGAGGCGGGCGGATCACGAGGACAGAAGATTGAGACCATCCTGGCCAACATCGTGAAACCCCATTGCTACTAAAACACAACAATTAGCCGGGTGTGGTGGTGGGTGCCTGTAGTCCCAGCTACGCGGGAGGCTGAGGCAGGAGAATCACTTGAACCCGGGAGGCGGAGGTTGCAGTGAGCCGAGATCACTCCAGCCTGGGCAGCAGAGCAAGACTCCATCTCAAAAAAAAAAAAAAAAATTTGCTGGCTCTCTCCCAACAAGGTATTGATATGAATATTTCAAATAAACAATTATCCACGCTTAGCTACATCTTTCTCAGTGGTACAGTAATTGTGCCAGGTTTCATCTTTCTGATAATTTTTCAACGGCTGAAAAAGCCCAGTTTTATGTTTACAAAAACAGAGGAAATGCTAGAAGGGAAACAGAATGCTATTGAGACTCAACTATACTAAAACAGAATAAATAAGAGCCTTTAAAAACTTGAATATCTGGCCCCACTATAACTTATTAGTATCAATGTCTATTACAACACCTTCCTTACCTTACCCCATCTAGTTTTACTTTAAGAAGCTGTATACATCTACACGCTTAAGGTCATATCTCTGTCATGGTGTTCATGTTTTGCATGTGTGTGTGTGTGTGCACGCACGCACAGTTGCAGGTGTAGTTTCCAAGTAGTGATTAAAACTCTGATTACTAAAATTAGACCTAGATTTAAATAAAAACTCTGCCACTTATTAACTGCATAACGCCAAGATTAAATGTGGATGACTTAGTTTTCTCCTATTTGGAAGAGAACAATAATAGCAGCTTCCTTATTCAGTAGTTAGCAGCAAAAATTAGATAATGTATGGGACACACTTAGCCTGGCATACAAGAAACTCTAATTTTCAACTCATTATTGTTGTTGCAGTGGTTGTGACTCAATTACTGGCTGTTGCCATTGTTGTGACCTAACTTTACTTTAAAAGCCAGTTTCAACAACTACCTTCTTCCTGGATCTGACCATAGGAGGGGTGGAATTTGGATTAGGTTTTGATGAGGAGACATGACCCAAACTGCATACCTCAGCCTGCGCATCAGGGGAGAGAGAAGCACTGAGGATAGAAGGCCATGTATGGGTTTAGGCAGTTTAGTTAATCCCTTTGTATCTGCTTCATACAATAAGGTTAACGCTTACAAATTTCTACCTGGTTATTTTCTGGGGGGAAAAAAAAGAGTAGCCGATGTGAAAGCTCCTAAGCCAGAGGCCAGCACTTCGTGGGACACCGGTTTCCTCGCCTGCTGTCAGTCACACCATCTGCTTCTCATTTTTCTTCCTTTCTTTCTCCACTCGAACATTAGTTGAGGTCCCTTCTTGAGGCTGTGGCCACAGATAATCTCCACACAGTGCTTCCAAGGACCTGCTGTAAAGGAATTACTTTCCCTCATCAAAGTAGACACTTCTACTGAAAACCAACTCCGCTCCTCAGTAGAAGAGAAAGAAACCAGCATTATCATGACGATGATCATCGTTTTGAAACATCTATGGAAAAGGTCCTGCAGACTCCCTGAAAAAGCATCTTCTTTTTACTCACCTTATTGTTTTCATTGTTTCTTTTCTTGAAGCATATTAGACAATTAAAGCAAGTTGGATTCCAGCCTTTTCAATATTTTGATTAAGATTTTATGTTCAGTAGTCAGTGGTATGTAATTTTGGAAGCATAATAACAATTTTAATTAATTTTCATAGTTTGCTAATTAAAACAATTAAGAGGTAGAACTTACTCACTGGAAAAATAATTGGAGGATCTCTAGTGAACGTTATCCTTGAGGCTTCACACAAGCACAAAATGGTGCAAATTTGTTTTAAAAATAGCTAGAAATCCAAAAGAAGTAATTATAACATCAAACCAAAGTTGTTTCTGCATTTATCCTTTTTAAAAATAGGAGATAACGTTTTCGTTAAGCTTCTGGAAGCTGCTTCTGCCTGCCTCTGTGTTCATGGCAGCAGCAATAATTAGAAGCAGCACCAGACTACTCTTTAAAATAACAGCATGATATGCAAATTTTAAACTCGAGAGGAGTTGACAACACAACATACTGAGAGGTGAGAAAATGTAGAAAACAAACGCTGAGAAGGCCCAGGAAAGTAACAGAAATATCGGACATGAACCAAACTACCTCTGCTCACGGGATGCAGTCCATGAAGTAAAAGGGTTTCTAGCTTTTTAGAAGTCACAGAAACTTTAAGGGCAAAACATATTTTTTAGAAACTAAACACGGGACACAATCCTTGATAGTAGTAGAACCATGGACTGAACACGAAAAGAAAAATGAACACATGCAGAAATATCCAAGCAGCTAATCACAGTGGTTAAATGCAAAAGCTTCGGAGTCACTCTAAGTTTTAAGCCTTGCTTCACGGCTAAAATAGGGTAACAAGACCCATCCCCAAAGGATTGTTGTAAGGATTAAATGAGTTAATATATGTTAATCACTTAGAACAATGCTCTATCCAAAATAAAGTTTCGTTATTTTTATAATCATCCTCATTTGCATTTAAACTATGAAAAAATAGTAATTTCTTCAAGTCCAAAGCAAATCTCCACTGTGGCAGTTTATTCAAATGATGCTGCACAACCTTGCAAGAGGCCCAGAGTTTTCTGGAAATGGCATTTTAAAACCTCAGCATGTTCATCCAAAGCCTTATAAATGCCGATACCCCTTGATTCTATTACACTTAACAGAATCTAGTCTAAGGAAATGATAAAAATGTAACCAACTGTACACAAAGATATTCACCACAGTATTATTAAAAATATTTATTAAAAAACTTTGAAAGTCTAAATGTCAGACAAAAGAGGAAAAAATAGTAAATTATTTAAATGGATGACAATATTTTTATAAGATGAAATATTATACAGTGATTACAAATGTTGGCCTCTGGTTATCATTCATAATTATATATAACATACTGATGGTATGGTGGTAAGCAAAAACAGGAAAATATATAACAGTATTAATAATGTGATCACAATGTATAATATGACTATTTAAAAATTGATTAGTATTATAAATATTAATCAATTAAAAATTATTATAATCATAATTTATAATGTGACTATTAAAAATGATTATTATAAATGATCATAATGTATAATATGACTATTTAAAGATATGTCTAGAACATCCCTTTGAAAAGTATACAAATAACAGATTATTTCAGAGGGTTAAAACAGGGACCAGCACACTTTTTCTGTAGAGGGCAAGTAGTAAATAGGGCCTGTAGTCTCTGTCTCAGCTAAACAATTCTGTTACTGTTGTATGGGAGGTGGCCATGCATAATAGTAAACAAAGGGGTGTGGCTCTCCTCCAATAAAATTTGATTCACAAAAAACAGTTGGTCGACCTGCTGGCTATAATTTGCCAACCCCTGGGTTAAATATGTCTTTTAATATTTTTCTATATTTTATACATTTTTTTCAGTGAGAAAAGCAAAAATTACTCTCATAATTTAAAATAAAACAATAAGTACTATAAAAATGAAATGCTGTTCGTTATTTAAAAATATAAAATACCATGGATAGTTAGAAAATGGCCATAGTAGACTTTTATAGCTTAAAAATTTCTGTCAGGTACTATGGTCTGAATGTTTCTGTGTCTTTGAAGTATATATGTTAAAACCTAACCCCAAGGTGATGATATGAGGTGGCAAGGGGTTCTTTGAGAGTTATTAGGTCATAAGAGCAGAGCCCTTACAAATGGGATTAGTGCCCTTAAAAAAGGCCCCCAGAGAGCTGTCTTGCCCTTTTCCACCATGTGAAGACACAAGAAGGTGCCATCTATGAAGAGGAAATGGGCCCTCACCAAACACAGAATCTGCTGTGGTGCCTTGATCTTGGACTGCCCAGCCTCCAGAACCATGAGAAATAAATTTCTGTTGTTCACAAGCTAGCCTGTTTACGGTAGTTTGTAATAGCAGCCCAAATGAACTAAAATATCAAGTCACATCAAGACTTGCTCAAAAATACACACCTCAAAATAATAAGCACCATCTATGAAAAACCCACAGCCATCATACTGCCTGGGCCAGAGCTTGAACTATTCCCTTTGAGAAGTGGAAGAAGACAAGGAGGCCCACTCTCACCCCTCCTATTCAACATGGTACTGGAAGTCCTAGCCAGAACAATCAGGCAAGAGAAAGAAATAAAAGGCATCCAAATAGGAAAAGAAGCCAAACTCTCTCTCTTCACTGAAGATATGATTCTATACCCAGGATATCCTAAAGACTCTGCCAAAAGGATCCCAAAATTGGTAAACAACTTTAGTAAAGTTTCAGGATATGAAATCAATGTACAAAAATCAGCAGCACTTCTATTACAGCAGTGACATCTAGTCTGAGAGTGAAATAAACAGCACAATTACACTTACCACAGCCACAAAGAGAATGAAATACCTAGGAATAGAGCTAACCAAGGAAGTGAAGGATCTCTACAAGAACTACAAAACACTACTGAAAGAAATCAGAGACAGCACAAATAAATGAGAATTCTGTGCTCATGAATTAAAAGAATCAATATCATAAAATGGCCATATTGACCAAAGCAATTTATAGATCTGATGCTATTCCTATCAAACTACCAATGTCATTCTTCACAGAATTAGAAAAAAACTACTCTAAATTCATGTGGAACCAAAAAGAGCCTGAATAGCTAAAGCAATCCTAAGCAAAAATAAAGCCAGAGGCATCACACTACCCAACTTCAAACTATACTATACAGCCACAGTAATCAAAACGGTTTGGTAGTGGTACAAAAACAGATACATAGAACAATGGAACAGAATAGAAAACTCAAAAGTAAAGCCACACGCCTACAACCATCTGATGTTTGACAAGGCTGACAAAAACAAGCAATGAGGAAAGGACTCATTCAATCAGTGGCGCTAGGATAACGTCTAGCCATAGGTGCAAGATTGAAGCTGGACTCCGACCTCTCACTATATGCAAAAATTAACTCAAGATGGACTGAAGATTTAAATGTAAAACCTCAAACTACAAAAATCCTGGAAGACAACCTAGGAAATAGTCTTCTCAACACTGGCCTTGGCAAAGAATTTTTGGCTAAGTCCCCAAAATCAATTGCAATAAAAACAAAAATAAACAAGTGGGACCTAATTAAAATAAAGAGCATTCTGCACAGCAAAAGAAACTATCAGCAGAGCAAACAGGCAACCTACAGAATGGGAGGATACATCTTCAAATTATACATCCAACGAAGGCCTAATATTTAGAATCCTTAGGGAACTTAGAACAAATCAGGAAGCAAAAGACAAATAAACTCATTAAATAATGGATAGAGGACACGAACAGACATTGCTTAAAAGAAGACACACAAGTGGTCAACAAACATATGAAAAAATGCTCAACATCACTAATCATGAGAGAAATGCAAATAAAAAAACACAATGGGATAATGTCTCACACCAGTCACAATAGCTACTATTGAAAAGTCAAAAAACAGTAGATGCCAGTGAAGCTGTGGAGAAAAGGAAATGCTTATACACCTTTGATGGGAATGTAAATTAGTTCAGCTACTGTGGAAAGCAGCTTGAAGGTTTCTCAAAGAACTTAAAACAGAGCTATCATTCAAACCAGCCATTCCATTACTGGGTATACGCCCAAAATAAAATAAATCATTCTACCAAAAAGGCACATACATTTCTATGTTCGCTGCTGCACTATTCACAATAACAAAGACATGAGCTCAATCCAGGTGCCTATCAATGGTAGATTAGAGAAAGAAAATGTGGCACATACATGCCATGGAATACTACACAGCCATAAAAAAGAATGAAATCATGTCCTTTGTAGCAACATGGATGGAGCTGGAGGGCATAATCCTAAACAAATTAATGCAGGAGCAAAAACCAAATACAGCATGGTCTCACTTATAAGTATGCACTAAGCATTGAGCACACATGGACACAGATATGGCAACAGCAGACACTGTGAACTACTAAAGGGTGGCAGAAGGGAGGGGCTGAAAAACTACCTGTCGGTTACTGTGCTCACTGCTACTAAGATGTAGGAATCCATATTCCAAACCTGAGCATTATGCAATACTCCCATTAACAAATCTGCACCTCTGTATCTAAAAAAAAAAGTTGAAATTTTAAAAAATGGCATGCTCAAAAATAAAAGTCTTTAGTAGCTCTGTATCACACAAGTTGAAATGATTTTATCTAGCTTGTAAGGACTAAAAGATCTGACCTCTGGCTCTACCTCAGAACTTCTTTCCTCCGACTCTCTTCCTTGATCATCTGCTCCAGCCATGTTCACATTGGCATGGGGCACTGAGATTGAGATTTAATGCAGACTTTGAAAACATATAGCACTTCCATTAGCTTCCTCATCTCATATGAAGGCTCTGCCCTCAAATTCAAGGGTCCTGGAGATAACCTTTACAAAATATTCAATCTGGCCCGGCATGGTGGCTCACACCTACAATCCTAGCACTTTGGGAGGCTCCCGTGTGTGGATCACCTGAGGTCAGGAGTTTGAGACTGGCCTGGCCAACATGGTGAAATCCCGTCTCTACTACAAATACAAAAATTAGCTGGGCATGGTGGCGTGCCTGTAATCCCAGCTATTCAGGAGGATGAGGCAGGAGAATTGCTTGAACCCAAGAGGCAGACATTGCAGTGAGCTGAGATTGCACCATTGCACTCCGGCAGGAGAATTGCTTGAACCCGAGAGGCGGAGGTTGTAGTGAGCTGAGACTGCACCATTGCACTCCAGCCTGGGAGACACAGAGAGACTCTGTCTTAAAAAAAAAAAAAAAATTATTCACTCTTCAGAAGACTTTTTTTCTTTCTGTCTTTGTTGACCAGAGACCACCAAGTTTCTTTTTCTTTTTTTTTTTTAATTTTTTTTCAGAAGACTTTAAAACATGTAGGTATTTCTATTGTGTATAGAATATGTATATACAGTTCATGCTGTATTCTAGTATTCGATCCAGTTTTCTGTATTTTTATCCAGCTTTTTATCATTAGAATGGCAACAGGGTGCAAATCCAGACTACTGCAGACAGAAGAGTCTTGATAGTGCAAGAAAAGCCAAGCAACTTCAGGAAACCAATAAAAACACCAAGTAGCCTCAGATGTTACTTTTAACTTAAAAAGATCGAACTTTTATAAAGAGCAATAGATGATCTTCCTTCCCTCTTCTCTGTTGCACCTCGTACACCGCATACCCACCCTTGACCTTGGGCTTATCAGTACTCAATGTGTTTATCAATATGTTCAGCAACAGTTTTGGTTTTTCCAAATAGACAAAAAGGGAATGGCTTTACGGTTTTAAATTTTTGTTTCTTTTCTTATCACAGTTTAAGCACATTTTTAAAAATATATTGAAAAGCCCTTTCTGTTTCCTACTATAGGACCTGTGTTTTTCTATTAATACTATCCTTTAGTTAAATTTTATTTTTAGTATGTTGTAGGGACTTCTAATAGGTTTTGGAAGAAATTAGCTTTTCTCTGTCATATGTGCTGAAAATAACTTTTCTATTTAGTATTTTAATGTTATTTCTTTAGCATTTACCTGTGTATTTTGCCATGTAAAAATTTTAAATTTTTCTATGGTCAAATTTATGGTTTTTGTTGGTCTTCTAAAACTTATGTCATGCTTTGAAAGACCTTACCTACTCCAAGACTGTAAAACAAACTAAAAAACAAAAGTAAGTCTCCAGTGTTTCTTTTTTTTTCCAAGTAATTTTACAATTTATTTTTTCCTATTAGTTCTTTGCTACATCTGAGACTGATTTTGTAGCATGGATTGATGGGGGAAAAGTGTGTACCACATTTCTGTGCTATTTTAGTGAGGCCAGTTTCTTTAAGCCATCAGGCATTTAACACTTAAAACACTGCAAAGGGATCCAACAAAATAACTCTTATACAAACGATGTTAACATGTGGCAATAAGTTTTCAATCAGTCATTTAGATCAGCATTTTCTGAATTTTAATCAGTCACCTTAATAATTTCTGACATTTCCACATGAACTCCTAAACTATTATTTACCTAATACCTTTATTTAAATTGCTCCTGATTTCATAAGTAATTTTATTTAAAAAGAAACTTTACATCATAATTTAACATTCTAATTACATTTTCTGAAGGTATGTTAAAATAAAATTTAAAATAAATTTTCACCTCTACATTGCTATATCATCACATTTATGACTTTGGAAACAGTGATCTAGTTAGAGTAAAAAATACAGAAGTTTGGAGCTCTCTAAAATAAAAATTGGTGGGGGGGGGTGACTGAGAGAGAGGAATTTTGAATTTTCATATTTGAAGTGTTGGTGATATTCCTTTTTTTCTTCCTGCATGGTTGCTTCATAAAGCCTACTGAAAATTTCATTTACTGACTTGTGTTATATCATTTGGTGTTTTAAAGCATGACAACAAAACCCTAAATTTTACCCAGCTAAACACTATAAATAAACAGCCATTTTTTTATTTTAATTTTTTTAACTTCAATAGCTTTAGGGGTACAAGAGGTTTTGCTGATGTGGTATGGTGGTGAAATCTGGCATTTTGGTGCACTTGTCACCCAAGTAGTATACATTGTAGTTAGTGGGTAGTTTTTCATCCCTCACCCCCTTCTTTATCCCATGTAGCACTTGATACACACCCCTCCTTTTTTTTTTTTAAACAAAATCAAAAGTAAATAGAAAAGCTCACTTTGCTTCGACAGGTGAAACACTCTCTACAGTTCTGAAAAACCCATGCCACTGTTCCACATGAGTTTCGCTCTTTGCAGATTAAAACACCTGCTGCCAAGTCAAAAATAATAAAATAGGATGGCAGAAGAGGAATTGTAAAGAATATTCCATTTGGCCTAATTTTTAAAAATGGACAGATTCAATGTTAATTTTAGGTAGTGCAGTTTGTTTTGTTTTTTTAAGAACAATAGTAATACTACTTTGGTCCGACTGGATTCCTAGACACATAGAATAAAATGTCTGGTGAAGACAGATTCTTTTGACCACATATTTACATTGTATATTACTCTTTCTATCTAGAAGTAGATATTTTTATAAGCTCACAAGAAGACATCAGGATTTCAGTTCTTAGTGACATAATCTGTGGCACTGTACTACACAGCCTCCAGGAAAGTATGTGAGTTTTCATTCAAATGATTGGTATGCGCAGCCACTAAGTGAAAAGGGAACGTTACTGGGCTGCTCTCAATATCTAAAGTAAAAAAAAAAGGTCTTTGTTTAAGCGGCAAACAATGATGTAAAATCTCCCAGACATCTAACAGTATGTATTTAGGACATAATGAGAATTTTGTGTCACTGCCTTATCAATGATGAAAACAATGATAATTAGTTTTACTAAGTGTCATGCTTAGCATGTACCCGGTATTTTAGAAATACCATCTCATTTACTCCTTACAATATGACGTCCCCCACATTAGAGAGGAGCAGATGGAGTCTCTGAGAAGTAATCTTGCCCAAGTCACAATTAGAAAGCGGAGGAGCTGCCACTAACACTCAGGCTCTGAAAAGATCAAGGTTTTTCTATGAAACCATGACGCTTCTCAATCAGCCAAGCTCCTTCCCCTCCTGAGACTATCCCTTCTTCTTCTGTCTTGGAAAGAGAACCCAAGCAGAACAAAACAGCCCGCACCTCACATGCAGCCTGTCCCCTGGCTGTAGGGAGATGCATGCTTCAGAGAGTCGAGTGTGGCTTTCACCTAAGAAGGAAGAGGACGAAGATTGCAGTCATCACTAAAAAAAATTGCAGGAGCCACATAAAACCAGTATCTCAAAACAAAAAGTTACAGACTTTCGCAGTAAGTAGTCCATTACTCAGACCACTTACTCAGCGCCCATAGGGGTGCAGGTTTCTCTGTTACTCTGGACTCCTTCTTCTACCCTCCTGATTCTGTTGAAATAATTCATGCAGTTTGGGCTGAAAAGAAACAAACAACATTTGCAGGATGCTGCTTCGTAAATCCCCCTGCAGGGCATTGGCTGGCAGCTCACTGGATTTCTTACAGCACATTTCACATCCCTGGGGTGTGCAACCCACTTGCAGTAATATAAAATATGAGAATATCAAATGAAATGTTTACGGAGATTTTTCTACAGCTGCTAGCTAGGAACCCCTCCTTTGTAGAAATGTTGCCAGGATTCCCAAAAATTACACAGAACTGTCCTTCTAATTAGAGTCAGCAAGTAAGAAAATTTTGTTAGCATTTATCATAAGGTCATGATGTCATATTCTAAAGACAACTAACAGATAATTTTGGGAATATGTTATTACTCAGTATATAAGAGTAATCAGTCAAAAGTAGTTGCTCAAAATAATCATGGTCTACAGAGATGAGGCTTGAGAGACAGACTGATCTGGGTCCTAGATCCTGATCCACTCTTTCTTAGCTGACTAATCCTATCAAATAAAGAACTCCCTGAGAAAAAATTTCCACCTTTGGAAACCGGGGAATAGTATCTCAGGGGATTGTTATGAGGACTAAATAAAATAATCATCACATATAAAGTACTTACAAAACTTTCTGACACTTAGAAGGTATTCAATAAATGTTAGATTTTTGTCTCCTTTTCTATCTCAAATGATTTCAATATGCCGATTACTTACCTATGTACTTGATTTCTAATTGACACAAAAGCTACAGGGGAAAATAGAGCCCTAAAGACATCAAGGTATGCAGGTGCTTCCCGTAATGAAGCACTTTGCGGTTTAGGTATATTTGATCTAGAGTTGAAGTTTCTTTGCAGAATACACTTAGGATGCCGTGTAATCCAGTCTGCAGAAAAATAAAGGACATTTCAGCAGGGTCTCCATTTTATAATTTTAGGGAGTATTATCACTATGGTGATCTTTGGATATATACTAATTCTCATTTAATTGTGTTTCTAATTTATTTTTTATTTTTATAGTAATATCCCAAATGTTACGTCAATTTATTATTTTAAAGGCTACTATAAGATAAAGCATGATATAGATCTTAGCTATGGAATATTAACGATGAAACAGTAATTATAAATAATAATAATAATAATGCGAACGAAAATGTAGCATTTACTACATTCCAAGTATTTGATATGTGCATTTTAACTGTGTTAATTCATCTAATCCATCCACAATCAAAGAGAGGGTATTATTATGATCCTATTTTACAGATGAGGAACCTGAGGCACAGAGGGGTTAATGATGTGTCCAGGAGCTGAGTAGACATATAGAACAGGAGACACAAAAGGGAGGAAAAGGAAGACCAATGATCACTTATGCTTTATAAAATGTTGTCCCTTTTGAACTGGAAAGTCAACTCTGAGGCTGTTTACTGTTTGTGTTGGTTCCTGGAAGTTGCCTGGCTGTTGCTCCCTCAAAAGTCTTCTACCTGCGATAGTGTCGATTTGCATCCTGTTGCTGTGTGCTGTACTTTTCTAATAGTAAATACCTGGATATAAAATACGGGAAACTGAATTAAATATTGGGTTGTTTTTAGGCACAATATAAACACCTACATTTTTAAGTCTCCTGGGGATTGAGCGATTTCTAAAAAGTTATTTTCAAGACACTTGGATCTGTAGGCAGTCTTTCTATCAGAAGGTGAGGAAGCTAACGGCACTAGAATGCCATCTGATGCTTCGTACGTTGTGAGATGTAAAGGTAAGTAGGACATAAACCTGCCTGGAATGAATGAATGAATGAATGAATGGGGCACTTGTACTGGTGCTATCAGCTCTTTGATTTCCTAAAGTATTCTACTGGATGAATAGAGTTATATCTGTATTATTCGGAAAATGACCCTTCCATAGGTTCCAAGTATTCTTTAACAGCAACTGCCAGTCAGTGTCAAATCTGGCTTGAACACACTGTAATTTCAATTAAGTGGCACACCATTTAAATATGCACATAAATAAATTGCATAGAAAAATTATGGAGGGAGAGTAGAATGATCTAACAATAATGCATGTCAAACATATGGTAAACACCTATCATGCCAAATTCCCCTGACATTCTCCCTTCTGGTGAAAACATATACAGTGATATTTCTATTAAGGGTCCTTTTAACAATAAACTTCGATGTCAGAAGCCTAGTCATGAGATGAGAAGGAGAGGAGGAATAGAGATAGTTTTTGGGGAGATTCTTGTCTCACCGCACTTTGACGGGGCACTGAATTCCTTGTGTTAAGTGTCTATAACTGTGGGTTTTGGTCATCCGGGCCACATGTGGAGATTCTTTTCACTCTTAAGAGGATCACAAAAGACCTAAGACTGTGAAGCATTTTTGTCAGTGTCAAGCACTCGAGTGAGGGCTACCCTTCAGCAAGACTTCCTTGCTAGTTTGCCATGAGACGTGTCCTACCACTCCAGTAGGTAGGACCGATCAGGTCCAGGCATATGGGATCTGGTCCCATCTCCCACTTACTGTCTCCTCAAGCCCAAGTCAGGTGTGTGACTGTAGGAAAGCTGACAATCTCTTCATGACTCAGTTTCCTCATCTGCAAATTTAGGAAGACAATAGAACCTACCTCAAAAGGTGGTTGTGAGGATTAGTTTTTATCTGCCATTAGATGGTTGTATGGTTGACAGAAAACATGTCTTGGAATAGAATACACCTGGGTTCAAATTCTGCCTTTGCCGTGCACTGCCTTTGTGATCTTGGGCAAAATCTTGAATTTCTCTGAGCCATAGTTTCTGCACATTGAAAATGAAAAAAAGTTTACTTGTCTTTCAGGGTGGATGAGAATTATCTAGACCATGTTAAATATTCAGTTAATGGCAGTTATTTTTAATTAAGCCCTCATTTATGTATCTACTGTGTTTAATGCCCTGTGATATGTGCTGTAGGGAACATGTGAATTTACAGTGTGGCTGGAAAATATCTTGAGTTATGATGAAGGAAGTTATTATATCACTGTACTAGCCAGTGCTTTCTCATATTCTTAGCTTGTGATATACTAACAGCTGTCACAGATATATAATACCCCTAAAATGGTTTAAGGATAAAGTGTTTAATCACTTCTAGGCATTTACTAGTTTCACCAGGTATCACATGGCTTATTCTGACATGGAGCCCATCAGTTACAGATGGACATGAAAGTTATTTTATTACAAATTATTTTGCATTTGATTGATATATAAATTATATTTTTGACTTTTCCAACAGGTTACCTATTTACAGTTATGTTTTTAAAAACATAAAGTCCCTTATTTTATACATACAAAACTATATATACAAAAGTATATATTATATTTTTTGTGTGTATTATGTATATATGATAAAGAGTAATAAAACAGGAGCCTATGTTCCCTCCCCTCTGCTTCAGAGGTAGAAATGTCCTTCCCTATCATATTCCTTTCTCTCCTTAGAAAAAAATAACCACTCTTTTGAATTTCATGTTTCTCATTTTCTTTGCTTTAAGTTCAGGAGTACATGTGCAGCTTTGTTGCATCGGTAAACTTGTGTCATGGGGGTTTGAAATACCTGGATGACAGTTTAATCATCCAGGTATTTCGCCTAGTACCCATTAGCTATTCTTTCTAAATCCCTTTTTTATCAAAAATTTTATTACATTTATATTCACATCTATATACACCTCATCAACTTGAAAATTATTTGGTGAGAGGGAAAAAGTTTTTATCCATCTTCCTAATTCTCTACAGCTCCTAGGATGTATCACACATAGCCAAAAGAAAAAATCCTTTATACATTCTGGCTGTATCTGCTTAAGAAAATCACTTAGCCTGAGACTCAGTTTCTCATCTGAGAAATGGGAATAAACAATTTACATTGCAAGAAATATTTTAAGTATTCAGTGAATTCAAATTCTCAAAATATTCTTCATAGTGCTTGCTTACTGCCGCTGTTCATCAGATGTTAGCCCATTCATTCTCACTGTTTTAAGCTATGCCAGAAAACTTCAAAGACCCTCATTACACAACTTAATTGAAATGACTGGTTGTTGCTATTGGATTTATGGAACTCTGCTGTTTCTGCACAGGTTTACTGAATATCAATGTCTTTCTAACTTGTTGCTTCTGTAGTATTCTCAGGAAAGGTTCTTAAATGGCACAGGTATTAGAAAATGTCTTGCACTGAGGTAGATTTTGGTTTCTTAGTCTTTTAATGGCCAAACTATTCTCATTATGATTTTGTTGTTATTGTCGTTACTATTTTTAGAAATGGGGTCTCACTATGTTGTCCCGACTGGCCTCGGATTCCTGGGCTTAACATATCCTCCTGCCTCAGCCTCCCAAGTAGTTGGGACTGCAGGTGTGAACCACCACATTGGGCTCTCATTCTGTTTTTATGATTCTATCTCTTAAAATTATCATTGAATGAATTTTGCATGTATCTTACATTTCCCCTATGAAAAATCACACCATGAAGACTTTTAATTAGAGATATTGCCCATGTGGATTGCCAGAATTTAGAGATTATTTTTAGAGATATATTCTTTATTACTGTGAAAATGGCCCTGTCTTTATTCTCACATTGCCTTTTAGTGTCTAATGTCATACTATATATTCTTGATCCAAGATGATTTCATGTTCCCTCTCTCAGAGAGAGAGAGAGAGAGAGAGAGAGAGAGAGAGAGAAACATAGCCCATGTAATGTCAATGTGTGTATTAGCCTGTGCATCCAGACTGATTCTGACAGGTCTTTAGAACGATCACTAACATCAGCTTTCAGAAGTCTTAATGCCAGATGGCTAGGATTGTTCCCATTTGTCAGAGAGAAAGTAGAGGCAAAATGCTTCATTCTAATTTAATAGTAGAATGTGTATCAGAGGAATGTCAGTCATTCATGGTGCTACCATTTGATTCTAGCTTTTTTTTTTAAAGAAGAATTGAGTTCTTATGAAATTTTTACCCAGAAAAATAAATCCTTTCCTGTGGACCATTCGTTTGCTTATTTCTTTTTAGAATATACAAGATAAATTCCTTTAAAAATGAACTATCAATACTGATTCCTTACATAATTTTCAAAATACAATATGGGAACATGGTTCTTTTTGTTGTTGTTGTTGTTTAGTTCATTTCAGAAAACAACAACAATAGAGAATGAAATTGTATTTGATGAGTTCAGTGCTGCTCTGAGGGGGAAGAAATGGAAAAATCAGCAGCCATGGAAATAACCAAAGCCTGGAAGGAGCTTCATGAGTGAAAATCTGAGTTGGCAAAACTCTGGCATGGTTCCTGAGGACCTCGGGAGGCCATTCATAAAAGAACAGTGTTGGACAGGCCCCTGCAGAAGCACTCAGCAAGACAGATGATGTCTGTCATACGAAGGCCTTGGAAAGAAATTAGTTTAAGGCCTTGGCCTCATCAGGAAAAGACCAAACTATACAAATAGGGTCACCTCCCTGACCATCCGTTCATTCATCCATCTATCCATCCATTTATTCACTCATCTATCCATATCTTTCTGTCTGCCTATCAATCTACTAAAAAATTACCAGCTGTTAATAGAGCACCACAGGCCCTAAAGTGTTCAGCAAAATGGGCTACATGAGAGGGAGTGCCCCCTACAAGACTGCTGGAATAGATCATCAGTTCTTATTCCATAAATGTTTCTGGAAATTCAAAGTGAAACATGAGCATCCATAAGGAATCAAAGTAGATTCAGCTTTTTTAAACAATCCTAGGTTCATGAAACTGAAAGGAACCTTGTGCAATCATCTAGAAAGAGGAAGAAAAAATGGATTTTTTACTCAAATGGAAAAAATTATTTACAGACTTAAGGTTTCTAAAAGAACGAGAAATATGCATGAAAAAATAAACACGATCTACAAAGTACTAGACAGGGTACTTTTAGCACAATTGACTAACATATCTACAAATGACAGGATGCCTTTGTCATAAGTAATATAATTTTACTCAGACATTGCTTACTGTTTGCTAATGTTGCCTCTGAACTTTCAGGTCAATAATACAAATTACATTAAGATTTCTTTTAGGTACCAAATTCTAACAAAATGTCATGAAATAATATCGTGTAAAAAATCAACAACAAATAGAAGACTGGGGAAAGAGCAACATTTAAATAAAATACCTTCAATTTTCCCTGAACTCATGTAATAGCTTCCACTTTATCATATTTTTACAGTTTCCTTGATGACAGAAAAGTGAGATCAGGAGCAGGACCCTTATTTTAGAACATGTAGTCACTGGACAGTATTTTTCTCTGGAGATAAGGTTATCTCCTGACTTTTGAAAGATTATTTTGACCATCATCTTGCTGTTCTCATATAAATCTTACTGTCATCCTGAAATGAGACCAATTCCAGTATGGATCCCTCAGTTACAAATTATCCACGACCAAAATCATTACACTGGAAAAATGAAGTTGAAACTAGTGTGTTTGAATTACGGCATGAAGAAAGTCACTGAAAAGCTCTGTTCTTTGGGGTTCTGTTCTCTTAATTTCTGTTTTATTCAACTGTTCCAGTGGTGGAATCATGTTATAACCCAAAAGTGAAAGGCATAAAGTTGTTTTTAATTTTTAGTTGTCATTGTTATTTTTATAGGAAAATACAGCCCAAGCAAAACAAATGCAACTTTAAGCAGTATAGATAAAAAGATGGATCAAAATATACTCTTCAGGGGAAAAAATGTACGTTTAAAAAGGAAATGTGGCCAAATATTTTAAAATAATGAGTATTTGAATAAATGAGTGAATGAATGAATGAATGACTCTATCAACTAACTAGCTTTCCAAAAAGTGCACTGAGTACTTAACAGAATGGAAAACGTAGTAGTTGTGAAAGCAACAAAGATGCATACCTTGTAAAAAACATAAAAATTAAAATCGGTAAACACTTTAGACAAATGAGCAACATTCCCTTTGCAAAAATTTTGAGTTTTTTCCTTTTAGCTCTTCTCAAAACATGCACATTTTATTTGTGCATGTAGTAACCATCTAAACTAATAATCTTTCCCTTCCTTCACTACTTACATTATTATATATTAAATTGTATATATCATGTATAATATATACATAGGTATGATGTATATATACATAATATTTGAGCCATTGTATACTAGGCTTATTATTTCATCACTACTCTTTTTGTGTGTGTATTTTTTGGTAGAGACGGGGTTTCACTATGTTAGGCAGGTCTTGAACTCCTGAGTTGAGGTGATCCACCTGTCTTGGCCTCCCAAAGTGCTGGGATTACAGGCATGAGCCACCATGCTTGGCCTCAGCCTTACTCTTTTAATTATTGCAGCTGACGTATGTTAAAAATAACTTGTATGGGGCCAAGTGCAGTGGCTCATGCCTGTAATCCCAGCACTTTGGGAGGCCAAGGTAGGAGAATTGCTTGAGTCCAGTAGTTTGAGACCAGTCTGGGCAATATGGTGAAACCTTGTTTGTACAAAAAGTGCAAAAATCAGCCTAGCATGATGACATGTGCCTGTAGTCCCAGCTACTATGGAGGCTGAGATGGGAGAATCCATTGAGCCTAGGAGGTCATGATCACACCACTGCACTCCAGCCTGGGTAGCAGAGCAAGACCATGCCAAAAAGAAAAAAAAAGGAAGGAAGGAAGGAAGGAAAGGAAGAAAGAGAGAAAGAAAAGAAAACATGTATGATTTGGCCAGGCATGGTGGCTCACGCCTGTAAACCCAGCACTTTGGGAGGCCACGGTGGGAGGATTGCTTGAGGCCAGGAGTTTGAGATCAGCTTGGGCAAAATAGTGAAACCCTTGTCTCTAATTTTTTTTTTAATCGGCCAGGTGTGTTGGTGTGCACCTGTAGTCTCAGCTACTCTCTACTCTGGAGGCTGAGGCAGGAGGATCACTTGAGACCAGGAGGCGGAGGCTGCAGTGAGCCACGATTGGGGCCCTGCACTCCAGTGTGGGCAACAGATGGAGACCCTGTTGCTAAAGAAAAAAAAATTAAACACAAAAATTTTAATAAAACAATGTGTATGGTTACTTTATCTTCAGTATAATTCTTTTTCAAAAGTTTCTTCGCATTTTCCCATGTTTAGTACTCCAGTGCATTTTAGGACCCTGGCTCTCAATTTGTTTAAAATATTTGTTGTAATAACATTAGACATGTCTGTGTATACACACACACACACACACACACACACACACACACACACACACACACATATATATATATATAATTTGGCAAAAATTACTGTGTTTATAGTGTTTAGTTTCGCTAATGATACATATGATATATCTGTACATTTATTAAAGCTTTAAAATGTATCTTTTAATAATGTTTTTAGAGTTTTTTTTTTTTTTTTTTTTTTTTGAGACAGAGTCTCTCTTTGTAACCCAGGCTGGAGTGCAGTGGCACAATCTCGGCTCACTGCAACTTCTGCCTCCTGGGTTCAAGCAATTCTCTTGCCTCAGCCTCCCGAGTAGCTGCAATCCCTTAAAGGCACCCACCACCACACCCGGCTAATTTTTGTATTTTTAGTAGAGACAGGGTTTCATCATGTTGGGCAGTCTGGTCTTGAACTCCTGACCTCAGGCGATCCGCCTGCCTCAGCCTCCCAAAGTGCTGGGATTACAGGTGTGAGCCACCATGCCAAGCCTAGAGATTTAAAAGTACATATTTGTGTGTGTGTGTGCGTGTGTGTGTGCCTGTGTGTGTGTGCGTGCATGTGTGTGTGCTTTTTTTCCCTCCCCAATAGGACTTCTTTAAAACTTCTATTTTCTAATGAGTTGTTGCTATCTCTATTTATTGATTATCTCTATTTAATATATATTAAATTTTCATTTTTCTGACCTCCAAGTTTTCTAATTATAACATTTATAAAAATGGAAGTGGTGTCTTCTAATATTTATAATTCTTATTTCTGTTAAAAGCTGATGACACAGTTAAGCAAGCAGTAATGGCAGCCTTACTGAGGATCATATTTCAACAGAAATAGATATTTTAAATGCTGTTACAGAGGTGAGTACAAACTTTTTTGTAGATCTCAAGCACATAAAATTGGACTGAGCTGAGTTTCAATTTTACTTTATTTTCCAAACCTGTAAGATGTGCTACGCCTCTGAATACACGGCCTTTTAAGAAAGCAAAGCAGACATTGTTTCTTTTCTTCTTTACTACGAATATTGCTTGGTCCATAATCTTATAGCTAACATTTTACTTTCTTCTCTTCTTCTTCTTCTTCTTTTTTTTTAAAAAAGAAAAACCTTACTCAACTTTATTCAGTGCTTAGAGGGCGAAACAATTCATAATTTCCTTAGGCAAGTTGTTTTTCTGAGTTTTTAACTGTTTCCATCTCTAATTTTGTGTTGATTTTCCAAAATCATGATGTGTAGCAAGTCATTTGGGAAAAGCAACCTTCTAACTAACTTTCATTTATTTCTTTCTAATAGTTTATATCTGATCATGACAGTTTTTTGGGGGGTGCCTATCAAGCACTGAGCTCTTTGGTAATGAGCTAGAGGAAACGCTGAAGGCACACAAGAAATGCCTCTAGACTGCAGATAAACAAGAAGCTAAGCATGGCACCTACATCACTAGGGCTTATTGAGGAGATTCTCGAAGAATGAGTAGCATTTAAAGGAAAAGATGAAGCAGGCTGAGGGGCACTGCTGTAGAAACATGCAGCCCCTGCTTAGCATGACCTTAGTATGGAAACAGCAGGCGATTTTTGAAAGGTCAAGGCAAATATACCACCTTCACTCTATCTCTACCCATACCACTCCTGTAATGAATATTTTAGTTTTATTTTTACCGAAAATAAAGTTATTTAAATAATATGAAAGAAATTTGGTAAAAGTCATCAAGTGTCTATTACTATAAGATTCCAACCAAAAGAGGAAGAAAATAAATCAGTGACATATAGGCTGGGCGAGGTGGCTTAGCTTGTAATCCTAGCACTTTGGGAGGCCGAGGTGGGCAGATCACGAGGTCAAGAGATCAAGACCATCCTGGTCACGTCTTTACTGAAGATACAAAAATTAGCTGGGCATGGCGGTGCCCACCTGCAGTCCAAGCTACTCAGAAGGCCGAGGCAGGAGAATCTCTTGAACTTGGGAGGTGGAGGTTGCAGCGAGCTGAGATTGTGCCACTGCAGTCCAGTCTGGGAGACAGAGTGAGACTACTTCTAAAAAAAAAAAAAAAAAAGAAAAGAAAAGAAATCAGTGACATATTAAAAATCTAAAATGACTACAATATAGGGTTCCGGGATCACCGGGTTTCTCATGTTTAAGCACTAACCGTTCATGTTGAAGAACATTTAGGAACTGATTTCAATAATAGAGTAAAACAAACATGTAATTTGTTAAACAACATAGATCTATAAAATCATAGGATTAAGTCTTTAACCTTTATTCATAGTGGATTAGTTGGGATACATTTTAAAATTTATTTTAAAGAGATACTTTCAGAATTCAGTAGTTTTACAATGGCCCAGTCTAAAGGAATTCACTTCAGGTTCAATTAGGGCCAGCTTCTATCATTTATCCATTACAATTGACTTCAAAACAACATATATTATTTCATTCTTGAATTAGTTATGGAAAAAATCTAATATGCACAATCTGTATACCTTTAATTGCACCATAATATACTTATAATCTATTCAAAATAGAAAATACAAAGAATGCATCTGAATAGATTTCTCACTTTGGGAGAGAAATTAGTAAATTAATAATAGAGGTTGATTAGTGAAAGATACTCTATTGACCTGAATGACTTTTCCTGCTGTGTAGTTTATATATAGTGACTAATTTACAGACTGAAAATCTTATTGTTTATTCTATCTTCCTCCTAATATATTGCTCAAAAAAAAACCCCTTTCAAAACAGTGTAATAATAGTATGCATAGACATGGGTCCACAATAATTCAGACAAGCAATTAAAAAGAAGTGAATTCTGGGTTATATAGCATAGAAAAAAAGGCCAAGTTTTGCTTAACTTTTATAGTACAACAAGGAGAATCAAGAATCGAATAGTTTTTTTTTCTTTTTAAAAATTTTGTTTTATTTATTTTACTTTAAGGAATAGTTTTTTACATGCAACTTTTCTATCGCATTTTAATTCATCTTTTAGAATTAGCTATGGAATATTTGAGTGGCAGAAGAAGAGTACAACTTTAACCCAGTGGTTCTGAAAGTGTGCACTACAGATCCTTGACACCCTTTCAGGGGGTCTACACAGTCAAATTTACCTTCACAATGATATTAAAATGTTACTTGCTTTTTTACTGTGTTGGTGTTTTGCACTGCTGGTGCACAGCAATGGTGGGTAAAACTGCCTGTGAACTTAAGGTACTGGCACTAAGCTTTATTACTAGTGAGTGTATTCTTCACTTCCACACACTTAACACAGAAAAATAAATAAAGAGCCAGTTGCACTTTAGGAGTGTTCTTGATAAAACAGTGGCAGTCATTGATTTTATTAAACCTTGACTCTTGAGGGCATGTCTGCAACATTCTGTTTGACAAAATGGGAAATCCGCATAAAGCTCTTGTGCATATTAAAGTCAGATGGGTATCTCAAGGAAGGCACTGCTGCAATTTTTGAGTCACGAGCAGACTATGTGATAAAACCAGTGATGGTATTAACCAGTGTGGTCTGTTAAATATTGCATAATAAAATGTATTAATATGTGGAAGACTTGAAGTGAACAGCTATTTTTCAAATGCGTCTAACATGTAATACTTCAAAATCATTGGTATGCACGAGATCCATTCTAAGTGCCAAATAAACTAATGGGGTTTAATGTACACTGTAGAAGAATTTCAAGCCGAGTGCAGTGGCTCACACCTGTAATCCTAGCACTTTGGGAGACTGAGCCAGGAGAATATCCTCAGCCTAGGAGTTCAAGGCCAACCTAGGCAACATAGCAAGACCCTGTCCCTACAATTTTTTTTTTTTTTTTTGAGATGGAATTTCGCTCTATCACCCACACTGGAGTGCAGTGGCATGATCTCAGTTCACTGCAACCTCCACCTCCAGGTTCAAGTGATTCTCCTGTGTCAGCCTCCCGAGTAGCTGGGGTTACAGGCACCCGCCACCACGTCCAGCTAATTTTTTTTTTTGTATTTTTATTAGAGACGGGATTTCACCATGTGGGCGACGATGGTCTCAATCTCTTGACCTTGTAATCTGCCCGCCTCAGCCTCCCAAAGTGCTGGGATTACAGGTGTGAGCCACTGTGCCCAGCCAATTTTTTTTTAACTTAGCCAGTTGTGGTAGCATGTGCCTGTGGTCCCAGCTACTCAGGAGGCTGAGGCTGGAGGATGGCTTGAGCTCCAGAGCTACAGGCTGCAGTGAGCCATGATTGTACCATTGCACTCGAGCCTGGGTAATAGAGCCAGACCCTGTCTCTAAAAAATAAACTTAAAAAAATAAAAATTTAGCTGATATTGTTTCAAACTTTACATCGAAACTGATCTTTAAAAAACACGTTTGTAAGGTGTTGGTGGTGTATCAATAAATAATAGACATAATTATCTGAAATGGCTATTAAAATGTTCCTGTTTTTTCCACTACGAGGTCAGTTTTTAAAAAATAGACTTCAAAATAACATATTACAACAGAATTGCAAAGCAGATATGAACATTTAACTATCCTTTGTTAAGCCATATATTATAGGGATTTGAAAAAAAATGTAAAGTAATGCTACTTTTCTCAAGAAATAATTTGTTTAAAAATATATATTAGTTATGTTAGCATGAAATGGGTTTTTAAATTGTCATTTTAAAATAAATTGTTAACTGTTTTAAAAGTTTCTCTATTTTAATTTTTAATATGACAAATATTACTAAATATAACCCCTACAGACAAAAGCTCTTTGAGGTCTTCAGTAATTTCAAAGAATGTTTCTAAGGGTTCTAAGGCCAAAAAAAATGAGAACCACTAGTTTAAGTAAATGCTTTAAATATTTAGAATTAGATTTTTAAATTTACTTTTTAATTGACAAAATTGTATGGTGTCCAACATGATGTTTTGATACATGTACACATTTGGGATGGCTAAATCAAGCGAATTCACATATGCATCACCTCACATACTTACCACTTTTTCATGTTGTGAACACCTAAAACCTACTCCCTTAGCAGTTTTCCGGTATATGAAACGTTATTCACTATAGTCAACCTGTTATAAAATGGATCTTTTTAACTTATTCCTCTTCTTTAACCAAAATTTTACGTATTATTATTTTTCTTCTCCTTTTTCTTATGAATATCTTTTTCTTTAAGAAAAAGAGAGAACTGTTATTTTTTAAGCTTATGTCCAAATGATCGTAGTGGGTTTCGTGTAGGTCATTTCAGTTTTCAGCCCAGCCTGGCCATGCCTGACCGTGCTGCGTGCCCTAACCATGACTCCATTTTCCATCTGTAAAATGATAATAAAATAACAATAATTGTCATATCAACCTCAGTAGGGTTGTGAGGATTAAATAAAATAATCCATGTCAAATTCTTGAGCACAAGACCTGGCACAGAGTACGTGTTTGTTGTGCTGTCACCGTTCTGTGACCACTTCCTCCTTGATGTCATAGTAGCAAAATGTTAATAATACCTTGAATATCTTTTGAAGTTTTCGGATATCCATATAAATGTCTCAGACAACATAATCCAAATGTTCTTCTATTACTGCTTCATGGGATTGTAGGTGAAACTACTTAAGTGAAGATTTTTATTGGTCTTTTTTAATAAGATGGACAAAAAGTCTATCTTTTTTTTTTTTTGTCTTTGGGGAGGAGTCTGCTTTCTGAGCACTGGCAATTTTCAGACTTAAATTATGTTTGTGTTCAGTCCTTTTTAATGAATAGATCCAGAAGGAATATTAGTACCTGCTGACACCTTGGCTTCAGTATAACTGAAGAAAATCCATTTGTTTAAGACATTGAATAATTTGTTTTTTGATACAATTCAGTCAATAAGAATTTCAACATTAATCTAAAGGAAGGAATGAGCTCTTATTGAGAGCACACTGTGCCACAGAATGTACTATGCTGTTACTTATAGTAATCTTCAGTCTTCATTACAATTTGAAGTATGTATAGTTATTTCGAATTTACAAATGAGGAAACTGAGTCTCAGAAAACTTTAACTTTCCTAAGATGGCGAAGAGGAAGAAATAAAGAAGGATTAAATCTTTTCTGGCTGAGAAAAGAGGAGGTGAGAGAAAATTTCCAACATGGCAGATAAGGAACGTCACAAGGGTGGCATGTAATGACATTCATTTGTTCTCTATTAACTGTAAAGCCAGAAAGAAAAGAGAGAGTTTAAAGCACCATTTAGAACAGATAATAGGAGGCACAGCTTGATTGTAAAAACACTATGTCTATGCCTTAAAATTCCAAAACAACTGTCAGTTAAGCATACTCAGTGGAAGAAGTCAAACTGTTTATTTGATATAATGTACACAAAATAATCACTTGGTCGGGCATAATTTCACTTTCCATTTTGAGTTTTCATTATAGTTAAAAAGCCTAGAAAAAATGTGCTAATGTAGGTACTAACACTACTTGGATTCTAAGAATTGCTTGAAACCTAACTTCATTTTTTTTTCACCTTTTACATCCTTCAAAAGAATAATTTTTGAGAATGAATTAGTACAAGGGAAAGTTGAACCACATAGGGCTATTTTTGATAATCCTACGATAATTCAGCATACATCAAGTTCAGAAATTTTATTATAAATCTCTGAATAATTATAAATCAGAACTCTGAGAAGTAATTTGATAAAAAGCTAGAATCTCCTTTCTGCACTGGAAACATGGCCTTATAAATTTAAATATGTAACTTAAATAATGTAATAGCAAATGCTCGAAATAGCATTAGTGAGATATCATGCATAGTCCCCTATTTTTCTCATTTTTTACATTTTTATGGCAAAAATGAAATAACATTTTTAGCTGCAAAGAAATCATAAAAGCTATAACAACAGGGTATTCTTAGTTATGATTCTTTTTTTAAAAAACCTTTTATTTTAGATTTATGGGTACATGTACAGATTTGTTATATAGGCAAAATCGAGTCACAGGGATTTGTTCCACAGATTATTTCATCACCCAGGTACTAAGCCTCAGGTACAATTCTTAATGGTTCTTAATGGTTACTTTTTGGCATTAAGGAAATTAGATGAATTTCTAAATACCTTTTTAAAAACAAAACAAAACAGCATACTCATTTATTCACTACTCTGACAAGCCTCCAGTTTACCAGAGAGGTACAGAGTAAACATGAAAAGTTCAGAGGATTTCAAAATCTTAAAACCATTTTCTAACTGTGTACGCTGCATGTTGTTTAATCATTCACACGAATTAAATGACAAAAAAAGTTTATATAAAATAAGATACTTAACAAAAAGCTTTTTGTAGGTACCTTATTTTATATAAATACATTATTTTAATAAAAATAAAATAAATATTTTATTTTATATATAGGTATCTATATACATATAAATATCAAGACTTACCAAATTTGGAAAGATGTAATCAGAAAAATAAGGGAAATGAATATCCCACATTTGACGCATAGCATACATGCCTTGACAGGAGAGAGTTAATATAAATAAAACCCTAATCTGAGACACAAGACACAAAACTTCCTTTGTGTCTCACATGGAGACTCTGTTATACCTTAGTGGGAGAATCTAAACAGTGGAACTCACTTGGAGTCAAAAGATCCCCAATTTTATATACTCTAAGTATATACAGTGCTTAAAAAGTCCACAGTTCATAAAATTTACATTAGCCAATAATACAAGACTTTTATGCCCTTCAAAATGCTGCTTAACAGTCAAGCTGACCTTCTATTTTGAAATTTATAATGAACAAGTACATGTAATATTTTTTAAGTTGTATGGTTTTATGACTTAACTAATAAATCTTTTTCTTTTTGTAAAAATTGTTCCCTAATTAATTTTTTTTTCTTCTGAGAAAATGTGTGTCTGATTGAAAATTTAACATTTAGTATTTCTTCTAAGTTTCCAGACCACAGATTTTGGCATTACTATGAAACATGTTACGAGACTTGGTACTGGCTTCATATTTAGCTTATTTAGTTGGCTTAAATGAGGACATTAGTTGCTAACAATGAAACTTAATTCATATCAGGTGAACTAGGGACTACGTCTGGGACTTGTTATAACTTGATGTTCCATGGGTTTATTTCAACAAGGAAAGGAAAAGCATTTTAAACCACAGCTCTGATTCAGAGATGATTCTGAATTCAGTTGTTCTGTAGCATACTGGACCTGGTCCATGTATCAGTTATGACACATCTCCCTCCCACATCTTGCCCTCCCAATTCCAAATAAGTACAATGTGTTTTTATCACTCTCCAAGTCTTTAAATTTGCATATGGTACTCAAAAGCACTTTGCTTTTCATTTGCAAACTCTAGATTCATATTTTTCCAAATAATGTGCTTCTTGTGAAGAATAACATGTAGAACATTTTGTTGGTAATAGTTATTTAAATCATTTACTGGCTCTTTTTCAGTTCCCTGGAAAACAAGAGGGTGCTCTCACAATTTGTCTGGGTTGTCTGGCTTTAGCACAACTAGATTTGAAAAATCATGCTGGAAAGTGAGTCCAAAGCATCAAAGTTTGTGAAAGCAGAGTGTTATCCCAAAAGCGTCAAGCAGCTAAATGGTACCAATGTCAACAATGATGCTACAGTGTTTTTCAGAAAGACAGTTTCTGTTTTAAATATCTGCTTTTTTGTTTGTTTGTTTGTTTTTGTCTAGCATCTACAGTTGTCCCAGAGCAGGACAAAGATCCAGCAGCACCTAAAATTTTTATCTTTTACTTTCTTTGGAAAGTCACTTGACATATCTGCTGCATTAAAAAATATATATATATTATTTGTTTATTAGACCCATTCATCAGACATAGTTCTGGAGGGTAGATTAGTATTTTATAAAATATTATATATGCTTAGAAAAATAATAAGTATATCTTATATTTATGTACAAACACAAATCTAAAAGATCAAAGATGAGATGTAGGTTGAATATTATTCATCATTCATTCATTCATAGATATTTATTACATATATACAAGACAGTTGCCAGGCTTTGTGAAGGAGTATAAAGATGAATCAGACACAAATCTATTCTCATGTCTCCCTGTTAACATTACTAGAAAATAAATAGATAGCTAAATGGAGTATATGAAGGAAGGTAGGAAAGAGAGAGAGAATAGGAATGATTAAAAAATGTGGCAAAATGTTAATGATTAGTCAATTTTGAAATAAGAGTATAAAGGAATTTTCTTATTACTCTAGATTCTCTGTATATTAGGCATAATTTAAAAAATAAAGTTTTTGAGTGTCTGCTCTGAAGAAAAAGTAGCTCAAATATCTAAGGAACAGGAAGTTTGTGAGATCTAGAGTCCTACTCAATTGTGGGAACTTCATCCCAATTTCTTCACTTCCTTACTGTTTGGAGTGCACTCAACAAATGTATAAACACTGGATCCTTGTTTTTCTTTCCGTTGGAATTCCAATTTCCAGGCAGTATGTCTTTAGGTCAGGCCATAAACTACTGTAAACTGCGTATACAACACACAAGAGAAAATACGGAGGGGACAACGTTGTCGGCAAGTGTGTGTAAGCCTCAGCAGCTAAAGGCAGTAGATCTGGAGTAATGGTTTATTTTGCCATCTACTGTCATTTGAAACTCTGTCTTCACTCTCAAACTATGAGCTGTTGAAAACTGGGCTATTTTTCTCATCTTTTATGTCCAGCAGAGACCCATGTGTGTAGTAAGTGCTCAGTTTATGTTTGTTGGCTGCATGAATGAATTAATGTAGATTCAAAGGTTTTTGTGCCTGAGATCTTCAAATTGATTTATTTTTTGCACTAACACACACTGATCTTCATGAGTCTGAGTTCGTCCCAACTGTAAAATTTGATCTGTATGATTTTTATGAGAGCCTCCTTAATTAGAACTGCAGTGTGCAAACTATATTTAGGATGTGGTACCAGGGAGTTTGTCAAAAGGAAAGCGGACTTGAAACCTGGAGAATATTCATGGTCAGCTAATATATTTAACATGTGCTTAAATATTTAGTACATTTGATTGTGTCTCTTTAAAATGAAAGCCCTATATTATGTACACATTTTTGAAACGACATTTGAATAAAAATGTCAAAGGCATCTAAAGAGACGATGGGCACTTCTGGACTTGGAAAACCCCTCAGGTTTGATAACAACATTTTGAGTCATCTGAATTCACACCTATTATCACTTAAGTGTGCACTGGTGCTGCCACCGGATCTTATACATATATTCAGATTTTTGTTTCCCTCATCATTCTGAAGGTTATCTCTCTGGTCACTCTGAAAATCAGGTGACAACCATTTCCCATGATGCTTTAAGGGCTGTCAAACTGTCCATCAAGCTGTCACCTGACCACTCGTTCCCATGGTTCTTTTAGACTTCCAGTATGATAAATTGAAAGGGACTATTATCTGTCTGTTGTGAAGAGGAACTGTTTGGGCTTTGATAAGATATCACTGCTCCCAGGTGAGAGGCTGCTGACAGCACATCAAGGCAAAACAACACGTAGAAACACTGAACCGGGGCACACAGGTTTACAAACATCTGTTGTCATTATTTATTACTTTTCCTTGGCTTTAAGTTTCTGACTCATCCTTAGATAATTTACAAAAAGATATTTTGCCTTCTAGAGCTTGGAAAAACAACTGCAGCTCTTTTCATCTTAGGAGAAGAATCTTAAAATTGAAAATACACCTTCCTACCTTTTTGGTTCATGGCACATATGCTTCCTACCTGGTAGCCAACAAGTTCTATGTTCCTGCTGATGGCATCATTTACTTTAAAAATGTATCTGAGAATAAATACATTTCACTATAACAAATACATGAATTTGGGGGATAAATATAATCAAATTAATTACTTATGTCTGAGAGGTCATTATTAATGTACCACTTCACAAGAAACATGAGCTGGTTTTAATGTTGGCATGTATTAATTTCTATTTTAGAATTGATAAGGTCAAATATTTCAAGAGAAATAAGGTTTGTGACTTATTCTCACAGCTTCAAATTTTCATTGCTCAGAATTATACTAACAGAAACATTAAAACTTGAAGTTGTGCAGAAGGAACGTGAATAGAGGGAAAGAGCTTGTCCTCAGTGGACCAAGGTTGTAGTTATGACTGGGATCAGGAAACCTCTCTGTAAAGGCAGGGGGAAACCTGGGAGGCAAAAGTTTTCAGAAGGAAAGCTGTCTGGAAAGCAGGCATATTTTATTAGAGCTACAGAAACATTTTTACACTTAGAATGTAATTCTTTGGAGGTATATGTCTAAACAGGAGTCTATAGAAAACCATGTATTAAAGGCTGAGTTCTTGCATCTTTACTACTTGTAAACATAATTTTACTCTAGCAGTTACTCTCTATTTTGTGATTTGTCCTTTTTCTCTCTTTTCTCTGCCACTCTCACGACACGTGCTGACAGGTTTTCCCTGTGGCTCTGTGCTCTTACATGCTATCATTATATGAACAACTAAACGACCCCTTTGGGGATCACTTAGGGAAAGGAATCTGTTGTTATTTATTGTGGCTTTTAGCAGAATAACAGTACTGAAGCTGGTTGCTAACATCACCACCTTGTGTACAAATATTTTTTTGCACCCAGTTTCCTAACGTCATTAAGCAGTATTGTAATTTCATTACTTAGTAATGTAGCACTTCAATTACAGACATTTAAATAATTCTGTAATTCAAAATTGGAAAATAATAAACCATGGTTTGTTTTTAGTCCATTGTAATTAGTTAGCCACCTAACACTCCTCTGAACTTCTGTAGGAAGCAAAAATGCCCCAGAGCCCTTATAAACCGGGAATTAGTCAAAATAGTCTTTAAAACAATGACTTAGGAATTCAGAGTAAAAAAGGCAAAGAAAGAATTAAATTCCTAAAGATTAATCATAATACCAATAGTACATGTGGCCAGTGTCTAAGGCATCTGATTGGTGAATCCCTAATTATAACACATTTATTCACTAAGGCGTTTTTATCTCACCCAAAGGGCTAATACTGGAAATCACTACTTACTTCAAAGTATTATTTTGGTCTCTATCCAATGAGTAGAACCTTGTGATAAGTTTCTGAATGTCAAACTTCTTTTTCTAGTGGCTTCTGACATGTCAGAGCTCCACAGCAATTTTATAATTTTGATAGTCTTTGGAGATCAATGAAGTTGACTGCACTCCATTACTTTTCCAAACAGAAATACCTTGCAGTCCAATGAAGAAAGTAGTGGCTAGAGGGGAAGGGACCAGAATATTCAATACATTTGTCCTCGGTCCCAAAGGAAGCAAACAAGTGTGTTCCCTGCTATTCCTTCTCTCACGTTAAACATTTTAGACCATTTCTAGAAAACAGTAATTTCGCGTTTGTATTTTTTGTGTTACTTCTTTCATAGTCTGTCTCCCTTTTGGCGAGTGAAATTGTTTCTAAAATGTTTGTATCAGCTCACGGAGTAGCAAAATAATGGTTACACGTTGTTGGAAAGTAGCCTGGAATGCTTCTTTTACTTCTAGAATTTTCCTATTTAAAGGTAAAGTTTGAGTATATGGCAAAAACTTAAAAATGTTGCTAAGGATGCAAGGTAAAACATAGCAATCTAAGTGTGTGTGTGTGTGTGTGTGTGTGTGTGCGTGTATGCTCAACAGCAATCCCATCAGGTTAACAGGGCAGGGTAACCAGTTTTATAGATGAGCAACTCAACGATAAGGGACATGCCATGACAATGCAAATCATATATGTGGTAGCACAGACAGCAAAGAACTCAGGTCTTCCGATTCTCAGTTCAGTTCTATGTCTTTTATGCTTTTGTCCTTGAGAACTAGCACAGTATTTCTGTAATGTGGATATTAGGAATAAAGGCCATTTTGTTAGACATTTCACCCATTTTTCATGGAAGTCTATCCATACAGGATTCTGTTGAAAGGTCCGCCTGGTGCCATACTGTCGAACACAGAAGTTGAGATTCACCACTTAACTCCTCATGTTCTTAACTTAGAATTAAGCATGGAGTCATTGTGAAAGGCTGTTTCATTTAGTTCTAACAACAAATGAATGTGTGCACATTTATATGCATGATAAATATGTAGAACTTAGATACATAATGATTTATGAAGCATAAAATGAAAATTTTTGAAAATGTACCTAAAAGGAATAAAAACCCTAGGCACTTCCTTGTGGATATTATTTTAGAAAGCTTCAGGCTTTTACCCTAGTGTTATTTACTTAATACTAAACAGTCATTTCAGATGTTTGATGTTTGAAGGGGGCCAATCACTTACGATCTTCATAGGAAAAAATAAACTTGCAGTCTTCAGAATGTCTGGTGGATGTTTCCCCATTATGTTGTATCTACTTATGTTAAGCAATGTGACCAAACTGAATACAACTATAATGTAAAACTGAGATTCATTGAACAGTTCACCTTTTTGATTGATTACTCATATATCTAAAAGGCTTCAACAGAAATGAAAAAGAATATTGCCACATTTTAATGAAGATGACTTTTGAAATTACAAAAATAATTAGATTATGTACATTTTTAAAAATCTCATTTTAATTTTTAAAATTACATAGGAAAATGAAGAGTACCACTGGGTAGAAATTGCTTAACAATTTCTTACTTTTTCTAAAAGATTCAGAGAACAAACCAGATTTCTGTAAGACAAAGTTCACCTAAAGGTTCTCTTTGGCAAATATTAGAACTTACTTCTATGCCTGGGACATTAGGAAAATGCCACTTGAATAAAGATGAAATTGAACAAACCTATCACTACCTAGAAGAGAAAGAAGTTAACAGTGGAATTTATCTAAGCTAACTTTATTTCCCAAACTCAAAATTGTAACAACAAAGTCCTTTACATGAGCAACTCTGTGACCTGAAAGAAGAGGCTGTCTAATTTCTTTCCACGCATCAAGTCAAACAAATGAAGGGAGAAAATCATTCTTCTCTGTTGGCCTCCTGTGTAAAGTTTCTTTTCTTATCATCCCGTCTAGTCATATCTTTCTGCAATCTGAATCACCCTCTTTTCCTCAGACTGGTAAGGCACTGAAACGTTGTTTGTTCTGCTAATTAACTTTATTACCCTGATAACTCCCTGCAGCCTTTGACGAAAACAATTACCATTACTTCTTTTTCCCCCACTGGCAAAAAAAAAAAAGGGGGGGAAAAAAGAAAAAGAAAAAAAGACTATTAATTAGAAACGAGGCCCAGGTCCCTGCCATGTTATCCTGCCACGTTCCCAGGCCCTCGAGCAGGATAGCATTACATTGTCAGTAGTAATTTAGCTCTCATCTGTCTCTGCTAATTATTGTCACATTCATCAAATTCATCAACAAAAGTGCTCTCAGAAGGATTGCATATTTGCAGTTAATACAGCATAAACTGGTATTACCCATCACCACATTTGTGATGATGAGAGGGACACAACTTATTCATCCCTAATTAGAGCAAGCTGGGTAATTAATTATGCATTCCGCCTTATTACTTCTGAGTTCCCAGATATTGTTTGTCTAAAAAGGGGGAGAAAGCAGGAGAGAGAAGCCTGAAAATGCAAAAAAAAAAAAAAAAAAGGGTGATGTGTTTTGTCACATGCGCTATGCCATAATTCCCACCTGACAAACTAGCTGAATCAGTGGAAAATTGCGAGTTGTCAGCAGCAGAATAAACTGCTGTAATAGCTGATTAATGATCAGCACCTGTGACAGGTGCTGTATGGGACTGTAAACTTGGTTTGATTAACAGTCACTGGACGAATAAATATTAGTGACAGTCAGCGGAGAGCAAGTTTGCTTGTTTTCTTCCCTGTTAACAAATCTCACGCATTAAAGTTATTGATATTTCTGTCTGAGACACTCTATTTTTTTGTAGTTATCTGGCAACACTGGCAGTGAGTTTTAATGGACTGTGTTTGTTTCTGTTCTGTTATTTTATTTCAGAACTAAATTGTATTTTGACAAGATGACCTGTAGGGGTTTAAATTCACCAGGTGTGGAAGAAAGACTAAAAAATAACAGGATTCACACTTGGTTTAATTTATGCTCACCTGCTAGTAATCTGTGTGTGTATGTGTGTGTATACATATCCACATATATACATATATTCATTATACCCATTTACATGTATGTACAATAACGATTAAGGAATATTTCTGCTGAAAAACAGAGTCACAAACATGTAGAGTATGTGATGTTCGCTTGTTTTTTAGTTTTGTTTCTTTCCCCCTTCTCTGCATTGGATATTTTCCCTGGAAATATTGGCAGTGTGAGTTATCCCAACCCCATGTCTCAATCCAGAATTGAAGGGACCATTTTCCTAAGGCAGCTATTCAAAACTGCTTGCTGCCAGCTTGATTGTTTCTACCGAATTGCCCAGTTTCAAACAGCCTGGTCAGGAGGTGATTAACCTGTTTGAGCTGACTGGTGATTAACCAAGAGTGAAGTTAGTGCACGGGCAAGCAAAGTGTAAGTAATGAAAGGAAAACAATCTTCCTTTTTTTTTTTTTAGGTCATAGTCAAAGAAGCTATTTGCCTTAACTGTGGTTCTTTTGAACTTTTGATTTATACATGGAGAGATTAAAACTGTGGAATTTTGGAATCCTAAAGACTTAGATTCAAATTGTGGTCCTCCTGCACTAGCTGTGAGTTTGGATAAGTTACCGAATCTGTCTGATCTTCTCATTTTTCCAGTGTAAAGCGAGGGCATTTCCGACTTGCATTATGCGGTCACTGTGAAGAAGAGGTGAGATAACGTATGTAAAGCACCCTAGCCCAGTGCCTGGCATAGACATGGCCCAATGATTCACAATTGAATCACCATTAACACAACCGTGTGAAATTTGAATAGTCAGATTATTCTCATATCTGTTTCATATGATGAATTGCTTTAACACCAATTATCTTTTTTTCTCCACAGACTCCAAAATAACAGGAAAATTAAAAAGCAAAACAAGATTATGCTCACTTATTCCTGAGTAAAAACTAAGATTAGTAATACATCAGGGTAGTAGACATCCCAAGGCGCTACTCCAAGTTATTCAGATACTTCTCAAAGGCACACAAGTTGCAATTGGTTAAGCAGGGTAAACTTTTTTAAAAAAAAATAGAGATGACAGGACCCACTGCCAGGTACTCTGATTCTATTCCTTTTGGGGAGCCCCTTGCTCATGGGCATGTTTAAAAAGTTCCTGGGCCAGACGCGGTGGCTCATACCTAGTAATCCCAGCACTTTGGGAGGTCGAGGCGAGCAGATCACATAAGGCCAGGAGTTCAAGAACAGCCTGTCCAACACAGCGAAACCCCTTTACTAAAAATACAAAATTAGCCAGGTGTGGTGGCACACCCGTAGTCCCAGCTACCTTGAGAGACTGGGGCAGGAGAGTCACTTGAACCCAGGAGGTGGAGGTTGCAGTGAGCCGAGATCACACCACTGCACTCCAGCCTTTGCTACAGAGTAAGACTCTGTCTAAAGAAAAAAAAAAGTTCTTCAGATGATTATATGTGTGTCTTCAAACTTTAGAATTGGGGCTAAATAAATACAGTTAGAAATGTGTGTCATGACAATAAAAAGACTGAACATTCCTTCAGATGATAGAACTACTTCTGTGAAATGGATGACTAAAAACTTACATACATTACCTATGGGAGCTTTATGGTATCTAAAGTTGTTAAAGTATCATGATTGAAACACTTTTTTTGTTGTTAGTTAATTCAGTTGAGGAGAAAACCATCTAATCATTCAAACAGTAAGAAGGATATTCAGAATCCATCACCTTACTTTATACCACTAATTAGAATTGCAGGGTCAACTGCCTTATCTCACTGGAAAAAATAAACCCAGTGGCGGTGGCCAAAACGTTTCTGTGGCTGACAGGTGAACTAGGTGGTGGCAGGTGACTGGTGATTGTGACTGCTCCCAAGTGGATATCCTGCTGCACAAATGGTGATGGGAGTTAAGAGACCAAAGATTCTTGCCATGTGGGACATACACACGTGGATTAAGAATCAGGTAATGGGTGTCCTATGCCTGCTTCTTTCTGCACTTTGTTACCCAAACTTTGCTCGTCCTCGGTGCATATGAGTCAATGGTTGTAGTAGGGTTCATTGGTCTGTCACTTCCTCATTGCTGCTTGTGGTCAGACAACCCAGGCAACCACATGAAACAGCGTGGAAATTGCTTGTTTGGATAGAACACTGATATTCCAAATTATGTTACAGTTCCCAGAGAATCGTCAAGTTCTGTATGTATATTCCAGAATTCCTGTAGTCCTATAATGTCTTAATTTAAATGTTTAATTATTTAAAAGTATTAAATTATACTTTATCAAGTTTGATAAAAACAAAAAAGGTAATCTATCTCTAAACGTTTATTTTGAGGTGGGGTCTTACTCTGTAATTCTGGAGTGCACTGGCATGATCACAGCTCACTACAGACTCGATCTCCCAGGCTCAGGTGATCCTCTCGGCTCGGCCTCTTAAGTAGCTGGGACTACAGGTGTGCACCACCACACACACCCCTTTTTTTCGATTTTAGTAGAGATGAGGTGTCGCTGTGTTGCCCAGGTGAGTCTCGAACTGAACTCAAGCAATCCTCCTGCCTCAGTTTCCCAAAGTGCTGCAATTATAAGTGTGAGCCATCACACCCAGCCCACCTCTGAAAATTTAAATAGAAGAAGTCTCACTTCGCACATGGGAATTGGGGATGAGTCAATACGGAATGCCTGGCTTCATAGGATGACTTGACCCTAATGGAGTTTTCTCTGGTCCAGAGCAAGCATGTGCAAACTACTACTAGTAGGATAATCTGGCTTGCCCTCTATTGTTGTAAGGCCTTACAAGTTAAGAAAGGTTTTTAAGTGGTTAAAAAAATAAGATAAAAATATTTTGCAATATAAAAATGATATGAAATTCCTGGGTACAACGGCTCATGTCTGTAATCCCAGCATTTTGGGAGGCCCAGGAGGGCAGATAACGAGGTCAAAAGATCGAGACCATTCTGGCCAACATAGTGAAAACCTGTCTCTACTAAAAATACAAAAATTAGCCAGGTGTGGTGACACTGTAATCCCAGCTACTTGGGAGGCTGAGGCAGGAGAATGGCTTGAACCCGGGAGGTGGAGGTTGCAGTTATCCGAGATCGCGAATTGTGACATAGCCATGCTCATTTATTTCCATAGTGTCTGTGGCTGCTTTTGTACTAGAATGGCAGAGTTGAGTAGTTGCAACAAACACCATATACTCTACAAAGCCTGAAGTATTTACTATTTGGTCTTTTCCTGAAAATTTTTGCTTGTTCCTGCTCAAGAGTAGTATTTCTCAAATTTTGGAAATACCTGGGACAAGCACATACAAATTATCTGGGATCTTGTTTGAATATAAATTCTAGATTTAGGAAGTCTATTCTGCATTTCCAACATGCTGCCTGTGACACTCATGCTGTTGGCCTGAGGACCACACTTAGAGAAGGGAGACGTTAAACTGTGACCTCATCATAAACACGCAAAGCCTAATGACAGCCTGATCAAGAGCAGATCTTTTAGGAATGAACTCACATTAATTAAGTGCACAAGGCTGATGCAGAAGCCTAAAAATCGAATTTATTAACCCATCAATGAGAAATACAATAGGAACATTTTGTTCCTATAGACATGGCGCTTGATATGCTGAATTAGAGCAGAAGATTATTTTATCTCACTCTGTCACCCAGGCTGGAGTAAAATGGCCTGATCTCGGCTCACTGCAATTTCTGCCTCCTGGGTTCAAGCAATTCTCCTGCCTCGGCCTCCCATGCAGCTGGGATTACAGGCATGTGCCACCACACCTGGCTAATTTTGTATTTTTAGTAGAGACGTGGTTTCACCACGTTGGTCAGGTTGGTGATCTTCGGCCTCAAACCCCTGACCTTCAGCTGCCCAAAGTGCTGGGATTACAGGCGTGAGCCATTTGATCCTCTGTGGGTCAGTTTTGACTCATCATTTTAGGAGTCCTGCTCTAGCCATGCTAGCCAGAGAGAACTGTCTGTGATTGCAGGAACTTGATTCCACTTCTCATTTACATCACACAGTGATTCCCTAGTCGTGGTTTACTGTTTATTATTATTCCATGAAATTATGCCACGGCATTTAAAAAGATTTCCCTGCAAATTTCATTTTAAGTATATGTCATAACTCTAAAATCAAGAGGAGTAGCATTGAGACAGAATTGGACCTGTGTCCTGGTATTGATCACTGTGAGACCATGACCAAATCAGTGTCCTCATCAATAAAATGTAGAAGAGAGATTCAGGATGACAAGATTCCCATGGACCCTTCCTGTTTTTTTTAAAAATTTATTTATTATACTTTAAGTTCTGGGGTACATGTGCAGATTGTGCAGTGTTGTTATATAGGTATACACATGCCATGGTGGTGGTTTGCTGCACCCATCCCTCGTCATCTACACTGGGTATTTCTCCTAATGCTATCCCTCCCCAATCCCCCCAGCCCCCTGCTATCCGTCTCCTAGTCCCCTACCCTCCAGGCTCCGGTGTGTGATGTTCCCCTCCCTGTGTCCATGTGTTCTCATTGTTCAACATCTGCCTATGAGTGAGAAAATGCGGCATTTGGTTTTCTGTTCTTGTGTCAGTTTGCTGAGAATGATGGTTTCCAGTTTCATCCATGTTCCTGCAAAGGACATGAACTCATCCTTTTTTATGGCTGCATAGCATTACATGGTATATATGTGCCACATTTTCTTTATCCAGTCTATCATTGATGGGCATTTTGGTTGGTTCCAAGTCTTTGCTGTTGTGAACAGTGCCACAACAAACATATGTGTACATGTGTCTTTATAATAGAATGATTTATAATCCTTTGGGTATATACTCAGTAATGGGATTGCTGGGACCCTTCCAGGTTTTAACACTAAGCCCAAATAAAATTTTTCTGTAAGATAGACATAAAAATGGGGTTCATTTTCTTATTGCCACAGTCCTGGCCTGTGCTGCATATTGTACTTTGGACCCTCATTGACTTCTATGTCTTTTTTTTCCTGGTATTCTTGTTACTTGTTGACAACTCTGTCCTCAGTTTTCTTCATTAACATAAGAACTCGTTAAGGCAGACATCTTATTCAATTTCGTATCCCCCAGCATTTTAAATAAAAAGACCATCCAAGAGACGTTAGTTGAACTGAATTAGCGTGGAAATAACCTCAAAACAAATAACTTTGGGACAGAAGAACCTTAAAAGGTGAAGAGGTTGTAACCTTGCACAGCGAAGTAGGATTGTGACAAGCCAGTTGATTGGATGTGTGGCAACTTCTGGTATCATACTGCATTAACTATATTCTATAAAATTATAAAATGATTATTCCTCTGGAAACCTTGAAAGAGTAGCTTGACTTTGCATTTATTAATGATTCATTATATTTCTGATTAAAGTAACTTCTGATAATTCTATAATTAGATTCAATCTAAAGGATCAAGACAATTTTTGTATTGTGATTAGAATTTTAACATTATTCATGGTTTGTAGAAAGGAAAATATCCCATCCGGAATAATGTCAATGTCATATCTACGTATGCTTTGTTGGATTTAAGAAAAACCTTTAAAAATATTTTTTCTCCCCTTAATACATTTCCATTTATGTGCAATGTTTTTGATCAGAAAACTAAAAAGTAGCAGCGGGTGGGAACGAAGGGAGCCAAATCTAGAATTAGTGCCAACAGATGCAAAAGTGCCATGGAAATCTTTGGCCCAGAAATAATAGCTTACCAAAATACACACACACACAGTTGTTGGACTCTTGAACAGATACACAGCCGTCTGTATAGACAACAGTGCTGTTGGCCAAGAGTCCCGGAGGCAGGCCAACCTCCTATCCAGATGCCACTGCCAGTGAGGAGCCATTTGGCTTCTAGTTCTCTGGCTGCCAACCTTCTCTCCCACTCTCTGGCATGAATTTTTACAGGGGCTGCTGAAGTGAATTAAGACTCTGAAGAGTTCTGTATTAATATGCCACAACAACACACAACACAGTGCCACAGGAGCCCTTTACGCTATTTGAATGTTTTTACCCATTATTATTTTTTTAGGTGTCAAAGAAACCTGACTTCTAGGTATTTGGCCACAGATAAATGCAATTGCTTTGGAAATTAAGAGCGATATATTTTGATTTCTGCATGGAGCCAACTTTCCTCAATGCAGAAATACCTTGAGAGTTTTTAAAGAGCAAGCAATTGAAAACATACATGCCAAAAAACAAACAAACAAAAAAAACTCGAAAGGAAAAAAGGAAAGAGAATAATAGATAAGAAAAGACCCTCTGCAGCCAATTAAGCCGACTGGGTTCCTTTCCTCATGGGGGCCCAGTGTGCAAGGGCTGCAAACAGCAGCTTCCTTGGTAGTGTAATGCAGCGTGTTTCTTGTGTGGGTTGCTCTAAGGGACCTTGGAGACAGGCCTTTCGGATGTATGTTCCTGTCTCTGACCTTGCACTACCCCAGTGTAGGCTCCAAACAGGCATGTGAGATGCCTTTGGAAAGCCCAGGGAACTGTGGCCAGGGTCCGCATTGGTCAAGTGATCATGTCCATCTGCACCAAGCTGCAGGACAAGGAGCATGTGATTGAGGCCCTGCGCAGGGCCAAGTTCAAGTTTCCTGCCCGCCAGAAGATCCGCCTCTTAAAGACGTAGAGCTTCACCAAGTTCAATGCCGATGAATTCGAAGCCATGGTGGCTGAGAAGTGGCTCATCCCAGATGGCTGTGGGGGTAAGTACATCCCCAGTCGTGGCCTTCCGGACAAGTGGCGGGCCCTGCACTCATGAGCGCTTCCACTGTGCTGCCCCTCTTAATATTTACCAATAAATTTACTTTCTGTCCAAAAAAAAAGATCAAGAAGTAAAATATGTTTTTTTGCGGGGGGGACAGTGAAAGACATTCTTCATATTTCTTCAGCCCTAGCAAAAGTGCACAGTGAAAAATCTCCTACTGGTCAGAAGATTGCAATAAGATCAAATTTTGTTCAGTGACAATTGAATAAGTACCAATATACATCCATGATTGTTTGCATGCAACACTAACTTCCAAGAAAAAAAAATTAACATGAGCACTATCTCTTCACCTATAATCTCATCAAATTCCAATTTCTGACATTGTGAGGTTGCACCTGCCAACTCCTGAGCCCCTCCCACCAGGAGAGGCTTCTTTACTGCCTGTTTTTCCCTTCGCTCACATCAGTGTGGCTGGCCAGCCAGACAGATCCTGCTGAAGGAGCCAGCTTCATTTCTGCAGCTACTTTGCAAGAGAAAAGTTTTGAGATTGATCTGATTCAAGGGAGGACTATCGGAGGATGGCATAATATCTGATTATTTTGATGAATTAAGAAAGATGCCACAGTTAAAATTACATGTTAATTTGCACAAAACAGTAGTTTCTAATTTAAATTTCTTTTAATGTCAGAACTAAACACCAAATTGCTATTGCATGTAAGAAAAAAGGAAAAAACCAAGAGTTGACATTACTTTTCTTGGCTCTGCTAGTTGATTTATACAAATGTAACATTTGAACTGAGGGAATTCTTTTTGTGTACTCCAGAGGGTTTCTCCAGTTTGCTCACAAAAATACAATAAGCTCTTGAAGTTGACTTGTTAGAGTTTCAGTCACAAACTAAGTGATCTTAGCCATATAAGAAGCAATATTTTCCCTGGATACCTTTAATAGGGCTGCCATATTTACTTGAAGCAACATTAATTGCTCTCAGATCTCTAAGTGTCATTGACATTGATAAATCATCCTTAGAGAGACATCAACAAATGAATCAAATGCTCATCATCACACTCAGAAAAAATAATAGATCAGGCAGCCTACTTATGTAATTCTGTGTCACATAAAGATTTCTTGATGAGCCATACAACCTTATCCAGGTATAAACTGTGTGACTAACACATTGAAGAGACAGCTTAATAATAGAAAAGCATGTAGCCAAAGTACATTGTAGAAATATAATATTTCATCTCTTTTAAAGACATAAACTCTTTTATTTTATTAGAGTCAAGTACAACTATTTGTTTGCTACTCTACATTAACATAGAGAAAATCTTCCATTTCCCCATTGTATAAATGTGATGAAATTATTATTAATTACATTGAAGTAATGTTTTTGTAATTAAATTTCTTCAGTAGCATGTAAAATATTTTGCTGAATGCAAAAGTAATGGTCATACAAATATATGGACAACAGCAATATTAGTTGTTAAATTTCTCTTTAGGAATTTTCTAACCCATCAACCTAAAAGAAGCCTGCTGTATTACTCTGTATTGTCTTATTTTATGATTTTACCTAACCCCGTATTTTAGCAGAAAATCAGTTTTTTGTTTTTGTTTTGTTTTGTTTTGAGACAGAATCTTGCTCTTTGCTCTTTCGCCAGGCGACAGGCTGGAGTGCAGTAGAGAGGTCTCAGCTCACTGCAACCTCCGCCTCCCGGCTTCAAGCAATTCTCCTACCTCAGCCTCCCGAATAGCTGGGACTACAGGCACATGACACCACGCCCAGCTAATTTTTGTATTTTAGTAGAGATGGGGTTTCACTGTGTTGGCCAGGGTGGTTTTGATCTCTTGACCTCATGATCTGCCTGCCTCAGCCTCCAAAAGTGCTGGGATTACAGGCGTGAGCCACCACACCTGGCCACAAAAATCAGTTTTTGTTTTCCCTACGTAATTCTCTACTTTGTTTTTAAAGACAGAGAATATGATTTCCCTTTTTTTTGGCAATAGTAACTTCTAAGAAGAGCCTCTTTTCTCTCCATGAGCTAAGGAACGGGACTAAATTAATGGAGATATCGCTGTTCCCTTGCACTGACTGGGGTAAAAGGAGCAGCAGCAGTGAGCACTCCCTTCTCCCTCTGCCTTTCCTTTATCTGTCTTTGAGCACCAGCTTTTCCTTTGTCCCGTGGACCATCTGTGTGCCTGCAAACATCTACACAGACATCAGCAGATCCCAGCAATGGCCGCAACAGCTGCCTGGTCCTTCCCAACTGAATGAAAACTCAAATTGCCAAGATTGCAAATAGCCTCCTTTTTTCCCCCATAGACATATGCTACCTGGAAGCCTTACAATAAATTTCATGTTTTCAGTAGCATTTTATAGACCCTCAGCAATTCCTTGTGTATGCATTTTTGTGCTTTCATCTGATTACTTATGATGTTATTTTCAAAATTTAAGTCTACAAACACTAATTTTGAGGAATGTTAACAACTTTACCTAAATTTATTGAACATTTAGTATGTGTTTTACATGTGTTTTCTTATCCAATACTCACAAGATTTTTAAGTTTTATTAGTATGATTTCTATTTTGTGGATGAGAGAGGTGAGGATTAGAGAAGTAAGTGACATGGCTTAACAGTTGAACTGGGCAGAATTCGAAGCAGGCAATGTGACTCCAGAGCTTATACTCTTAAACAGTGTAACACAACTGTTAGGTAAAAAAGCATTTGTTGGAGGACGGAGGTGGTCAATGAATTCGCAAATGAAGAGGTAAACTAAATTGAACAAACTTCTTTCCTGCAGTATTTCTCAGAGCATTTAATATACATGCCCATTAACATTGACTTTCTAAGGTGGAATCTACTATGTGATATTTTTCAGACGTATTGATCCTCATAGCTCTCTCAGGTAATTAATGTTCCCCGCATAGCACCTTGGGAAAGACTGCCTTCGTATGTATTTTTAGAAGCAGAATTGTTGGGTCAACCCAATTACGCTTTCTACTGATTCTTTGTAAAATTATGAATGAGTCACTATTCTTTAGCAAATGGGAATCTCAGAGGTTAATGATCCCCTCAGGGGGCAATGGGAAACCAAGCATGACTCAGAAAATATAGCAGGGGAAAGATATGTGAATAAGCATATTATAGTCTACACTATTTATATATAACTATATAATAAAATAGAGTCATGTAATTGACTTGCTAGTTTATTATTATTTTTATTTCCTTTTTTTTTTTAATTTTGAGACAGGGTCTCACTCTGTCACCCAGGCTGGAGTGCAGTGGCTTGATCACGGCTTATGCAGCCTCAACCTTCTATGCTCAAGAGATTTTCCCACCTCAGCCTCCCAAGTTGCTAGGACTATAGGTGCATGCCACCATGCCTGACTAATTCTTTATTTTTTGTAGAGATAGGGGTCTCTCTATGTTGCCCAGGTTGGTCTTGAACTCCTGAGCTCAAGTGATCCTTTGCCTCAGCCTCCCAAAGTGTTGGGATTACAGGCATGAGCCACCACACCCAGCTTTCCTTTTTCTTTCTATACTGCACTTCTAGGAGAAAGAGCAGAATAAGAAAAAGAAATGACGCTAATGCTCAATATTTACAGTGTGCAGAATACTCTGTTATGTATTATCTCATTTGATTCTAACAACAACACACTTTAGAGGAAAGGCAATGTGACCAAAAAGGTTTAATTGCCAGGAAATGGTAGACCTGGAATCCAAACTTGAGGCTCTGACTTCCAGTTTAATTATTCTTTTACAATTCCGGTAGTACTTTCAAAAATTAAATTCCAGGGGTGTCTTTTAATTAAGTAATGTTCAAGCCAATGTTTAATACCTCCAGCTTTTATGGCCCAGAAAAAACTGCTGATCAGACCAAAAATCCTGTGCTGAAGAGCGAAGCTCAGCCTCCAAGTGCTTGAGCCTGAGCGTCTGTTTCAAACGCTGGCTCCGCCTCCCCCATTGTTTTAGTACTGGGAAAATAATTTCACCTCTTATTAAGTTACTTTGTCACCAAAAGAAAATTAAATTATATTTAGTAAATTGCACCTGCAAAGACCAAATGGCCAACATGTTTTCTTTTGTTGTTGTTTAAGCTTTCAGAAAAAGGATTAACATAAGATTTTTCATTAACATTCAGTTAATGAGAAATATTTAACTATCCATAGTGGCTTGTTTCTCCAAACAGTTTTATCAATTAGTGTTTGACTTTCTCCAGCAACTTTCCTGATTTATACCTGCTATGGTTTGAACATTTCTGTTCCCTCCAAAATTCGTATGATGAAACTTAATCACCAGTGTGATAGTGTGAAGAGGTGTGACCTTTAGGAGGTGACTGAGTCATGAGCCCAGATCCCTCATCAGTGGGTTCACTTCCCTTGTTAAAGAGGTTCAAGGGAGCTGTCATCTCCTTTTTGTTCTTTTGTCCTTCTGCTTTCCATCTGTGAAAATACAGTGTTCATCTGCTTCGGAGGACGAAGCAAAGTGCCATCCTGGAATGGGAGATTGGGCCCTCACCAGATAAGAAACCTGCTGATGCCTTGATCTTAGACTTTGCAGCCTCCAAAAACTATGAAACAATAAATTTCTATTATTTAAAAATTACCCAGTTTCAGATATTTTGCTATAGCAGCACAAATGGAAATGCCCTTTAAAGTTTTTCAGGTACTTACATTAAAAAGGAGACAATGTTGATTACAATAATGTTCTCACAAATTAATGCTTTCTATAGTAACCATTTCCCTAGATGTTTGTATTAGTTACTCTGGTTACTTTTTTGTAATGTTAAATTTTTTCTTTTTTTTTTTCTTTTTTTGCTGATATATGTATAAAAAAGTAGAGCAAAAGTTCCACAGACTTTCCTGGTAACTTTTTCACAACACCCCAGGCCAAAGGAAATACTTAGTAGATTTGTTTATTAAGTAGAAAGTTCCTAAGAAGTTAATAAGTATGTCTTAAGCACTTAGTAATCTTTTAAAAAGTTTTATGTATATATATATATACACACACACACACACACACACGCATATATATAACTTTTAAACATATAACTTATATAACATATATAAAAATAAAAATATACAAAATTTATATATGTGTGTACATGTGTATGTGTATATATACATGAAGAAAAATATTTATATTTTATTCCAAAATACTTATAATTATTTACTAATGGAATGTCTACACCAGTTGACCACTGCAAAACTTTTCAATCCTTGGAATCAAATTGGTTCCCACCATTCTAATTTCTTGTTTACACATTGATTTTAGAATGTTACTTGCTTTTTTTAAAAATCAAAGCAACCACAGAAAACTCAGCATTACAAAGATATGAAATTATCAAAAGGAATGTAGTATGATCTAATATTGAAACTATGAGCCACCCAGAGCTGGTAGTTTGCACAGTGTCTGATTCCCTCAAAAATATAAAATAGCTCATGGCACTGCTGAGAGTTCACTGCAGCGCCCTGGGGAACCTCTGTACACAGTTTGGAAACTATGGGATTAAGGAATTATATACAATATTTTTATTTTAGCGTAAGGTATTTAGTATTCAAACTGTATTACAAGAGAGAGAGAGAGAGAGGAGAGAGAGAGATACTGCTATTTAAAACCCAAGATGACTGTAGCCTTTTTCCTTTTGTAAGGGAGGCAGCCTAATTCATAAGAGCAGGGCAAAACATGGATACTATTCTATTCTTTTCCTATGGCTGGAGGGAAGAAAAAAGAGTGAGACCTAGCACAAGAATAAGTCTGTTGATTATGCAATGGGCTGCCAGAATCTGCTTTAGAATAGATAAAAACAAAACAGCTCAACTTTTTTGCGTAATAAAGTGAGCAGTGAAATGAAAGAGAGAAGGGCATATGCAATATCGTGGGAGTCCTGGATCCTCAAGCAGCACAGACAGCTGAGGGTATTTTTTAAGAATGATGACATCTAAGATTCTGCCTTGTTGTTAAGTCATCTTCCCAACCTCTAGCAGTCTGCTCTACACAAATATCTTGTATGAAGTGGTTTTTTGGTGGAAATCAGAGATGGCTGGGGTTTACTATTGGATCAGCCCAGAGGAGAGACTGGAAGTGGTGATGTCTGAGTGACACTGAGAACTCTGTGAAGATAGGCTCTCAAGGCAGAGTGACCATAACAATCAAGTTAGCAAGAATGCCCAGCAAGCCTGGGGAAGAGAGAGAGAGAGTTTTGGCAAGACATGCTAAAAGGTTGACTTCAGGCATGGTAGATTATGAGGGACTGAGTAAGGGGCCACAGCTTGGGGAAGGTGGGAAGGAATCATTTACTATAGAAACTGTGGTTCTGCGTGTAATGTCAGTGTAGTCTTTGGGGCTCAGATGACAGACTGTAGAGTATTTGTGGTGAGTCAAAAGACCCAGTGCCAAGTGCAGGACCAAGACATGCGTATAGTCTGGATTTATAGGCAGAAGTGACATAAATGATGATCTAAGAAAGGCAAGTGTCCAGGTCAGCAGCAAAGACTGTGTATCAAACACTGGCCAGAATCCAAAGTGATTTCCTCCTCTGGCTAAGTCTAATTCTTGTTCCTGTTAGACGAGCAATGACACATAACTTTCAGTGTGATAAGAGAACCAGAGACCAAGCAAAGAGTTATTTTGTGTTCCAGTCATTCTCTACTCAAAACATGATATCCAACACCCTTTTAGTATAAAAACCATCAGAAAACTAGGAACAGAAGAAAACTTCTGTAACATGAAAGAAGTCATTTACGAAAAACCCACAGCTAACACCATGGTCAATGGTGAAAGGCTGAAGACGTTCCCACTAATATCAGGAACAGGAGAAGAATATTCCCTTACAGCCCTGCTACTCAACATTGCACTTGAAGTTCTAGCTAGAGTGATTTGATGAGAAAAAGAAATACAAGGCATCCACACTGGAAAAAATAAGTAAAATTATTTTTATTCACAGATGTCATGACTCTATGTATAGAAAATCCCAAATAATGAACAAGAAAACCGCCAGAACTAAGAAACAAACTCAGGAAAGTTACAGAGTCCAAGGTCAACTCACTCACACACACACACACACACACACACACACACACACACACCAATTGCTCTTACACAAGAGCAATGACAGTCTGGAGAAGAAATTAAGAAAGCAGTTCCATTTACAATAGCATCTAAACGAATAAAGGAACTAGGGATAAATTTAACCAAGGAGGTAAAAGACTTGGACATTTAAAACTAGAAAACATTTCTGAAGTATATTAAAGAAAATCCTAATAAACGGAAAGACATTTCATGTTCAAGGAAAGATTTACATTGCTAAGATGTCAATATGACTCAAAGCTATTTACAGATTCAATGTAATTCTTATCAAAATCTTAATAGCTTTCTTTCTTTCTTTTCTTTTCTTTCTTTCTTTCCCTTCCTTCATTCCTTCCCTCCCTCCCTCTCTCCCTCCTTTCTTTCTTTCTTTTCTTTTCTTTCTTTCTTTCTTTCTTCCTTCTTTCTTTCTTTCTTTCACAGAAATGGGAAAGCCCATGCTCGCATTCATATGGACTTGCAAGGGGCCCTGAGTTGCTAAGACAATCTCTATTAAAGAAGAACGAAGTTAGAGTACTCACAGTTTCCGACTTAAAAACTTACTTTAAAATTTAATTTTCTGATTTAAAAGCTATTGAAATCAAAATAGTATGGCGCTGGCATAAAAATAGGTAAATATAGGTACCAATGGAACAGAATTGTGAGTCCAGAAGTAAACCCAAACATTTATGGCCGATTTATTTTGACAAAGGTACCAAGACCGTTTAATGAAGAAAGAATAATCTCTTCAACAGACCATGCTGGGGCAGCCAGATCTCCACGTCAAAGAATGAAACTTGGCCCCTGCTTCACCTACGTACAAAAGTTTACTAAGAATAGAGCAACAACCTAGATATAAGAACTAAAACAATAAGACTCTTAGAAGAAAACATACAGATAAACCTTCATGACCTTATTGGGCAATGAATTCTTAGATACGGCACAAAACACATGAGCGACAAAAGAGAAAACGGATAAATTGTACTTTATCAAACTTAAACACATTTGTGAATCAAAGGACATTATTAAGAAAGTGTAAAAACCTATAGAATGGGAGAAAATATTAAATATTTACCAATCATATATCTGATGCATGTTTAATATACAGAATATAGAAAGAACTCCTACAACTCGGTAACAGAAAGACAATCCAATTTAACAAATGGGCAAAGGACTTAAATAGACATTTCTCTAAAGAGGATAAACACACGATCAATAAGCACATGAAAAGATGCCCAACTCATTAGCCATTAGGAGAGTGCAGATACAATTCATCATGAGATACACTTCACACCTACTAGGATAGCTATAAAACACACACACTCACACCACTCCCAGAATATAGCAAGTGTTGGCAGCGATGTGGAGAAACTGGAACCCGTGTATATGGCTAGTGGGACTATAAAGTGGTACAGCCACTGTGGAAAAAGTTTTTGAGTTCCTCAAAAAGCTAAACACAGAATGACCATATGACGCAGCAATTCCACGTAGGTACTACGTGTACCTATGTATACCTAAAATAATTGTATATTACGTGTATACCTAAAATAATTGAAAACAGAAACTCAAATAGACACTTGTATGTGAAAGTTCATGGCAGTAATATTTATAGTAGCCAAAAGGCCGTACGGTTCAAGTATCTATTGACAGATAAGTGAAAAAGCAAAATGTGGTGTGTTTGGACAATGGAATATTATTCAGCCAAAAAAAGAAATGATACACTAGAACAGGGTGAACCTTGAAAACATTTTGCTAACTGAAATCAGCTAGGCACAAAAGGAAAAATATTGTATGATTCTATGTGTGTAAAATATCTAGAATAAGCAAATTCATGGAGACAGAACGTAAAAGAGAGGTTACTAGGAAACGAGGGGAAGGGAAATGGGAGGTTACTGCCTAATGGATACAGAGGTTTTGTTTGGGATGAAAAAAGTTTTGGAAAATAGTGATGACAGTTGCATAACATTGTGAATGTAATTAATGCCAATGAATTGTACACTTAAAATTAGTAAAAATTGTAAATTATATGTTCTGTATATTTACCACTATATATTTTTGTACAATAAGAATATAGAAAAAGTTTGAGCAATATTATTTCGGTAAGCTAAGAGGGCAGATAAATATCAGAAAAAAAATTAATCTGTGTTTTAGAGTCTTACAAGTTTAAGATGAGAAAATCTAAATAAATCATTTAGTTAAAAAAACCCAAACATTGTTATATACCATTCAGATATCATCACATGTTTTGAACTCCTGATTTCTTTGTTGTTCCTCAGTCTAAGCACATCTATAGGCTCTGGATTCTAACAAGTCTAGGCTTCAAAGGAATGCCAGCTACTCTGGCCATTTTTTTCTTCCTACTGCCTGTGTAATTCTGGAATATTCTGGCCATTTTTGATTGACAGTGATGGCATCTGTTACTTCATTAGTGGGGCTTAATGAACAGGTTCCACTTCATTATTTAGTTGCAACATCAAACAGAAAGCTGAGAAACTTTTGGACATAGATTTCCCATAAGAAAATTATCCTTTCCATGATTTCAGTAATATGAAAATTTTCTTTCTGAGCAAAAAGTGAACATGGAACTTGGCATGACTTCCTTGAGAATATTAACCATCACCATTTATTGTTTTTGTTAGTTTTTTGTTTTTTGTTTTTTTTCAAGAGGGTCTATAAACAGGAGTTTGGTCAAGAGTCTTAGAGTAAATAGTGACGTGGGAAATACGGCTGGCTGGGTCCTAGGGCTTGGAACAAAGGATGTTTGGGGCTGAGACAGGATTGAGGCGGTGGGCGCTGGGCAGTGTATGAGCCCTGCATGAGAAATCTGGGCAGCTGGGCAGAACCCAGCTACTGGGGGCCTGAGCAATGGGTCATCTGCTGAGAGAGGCGGAGGATGAGCAGCAAAGCTAATGATGGTACTCAATCTTGTGATCTGCCCGAAATCCTTCTTAAAGAATGAAATGGATTTAAATAAACGAGAAATACTTCTTCCTCCATGGAGGTAAACTTAAGTATAGTTGAACCTACAGGTGAGAGCAAGGAGAGAGCCTGGACTAAAGGAAATCGGCATAAGAAGAATCATAAATGCTCTTACGTTTGTGAAAACATTGTCAGTGGTAAGGCACTAATCAAACCTCGGTGCTCTGGTTGTTCACAGATGCAGAATTTAAGGGATATTCCTTAGTAAAATGTTCTGATCATCTTGGAAGCCCTGCTGGTAAAACAAAGATGAAAATGTCTTCATTGATCACTACATTACATCAACGTGGTAAGAATTGGAGGGCTAAGAGGAAAAAAAAAAAAGGTTCAAATGATATGTTTTTAATCTAGAAAAAAAAAAAAAAAACCTCCCTGGTTTTAATTACAAATTTTAGGCTTTAAAAAATGAGTTTATCAGTCTCAGGGATAAAATATTCCCCAGAAAATAAAGAAGATGCCCTGCATAACGTAGCCCCAAATAGATCTGGGGCTGTTGGAATAAAGAAGCATATTTATTTGATGTCTCTGTTCACTTGCTTTCGTAGCCAAGAGCCACATAGAGCGTTTACTACGTGCTCAGAAAGGTTCTAGGGATTTAGGAGTATCAAGTTATTTAATGCTGTCTCTGAGCGAGGTATTGCTATTATCTCCACCCGAGAGGTGAGGAAAATGAAACACTGAGAGATCAAACAACTTGCCCAAAAGCCCACAACAAGCCGCCATCAGTGTTAAAACACAATGTCCACATCCAGAGTCCCTACTCCCAGCTGCTGCATGATCCCTCCTCTCACAACTAAAAGGAAAGGCCTTGGTTGGTGCAAAGAAATGATGCCAAATCGGTGCTTCCAAAGTGTGATCCCAAAGACACTGGTCCCTCAGCGTGTTTCATGGCACTGGTAAAATGCTGAATATTACATGTCCCTCTTCCCCCGATTCACTGCAGAACCATAGTAAGTACTAGTATTAAAGGGTGTGAACATTTTGTCATAAATAAATCTTTTAATAACACTGGTATACACCCAGCACAGGATCTTTGTTTGTATAATATCTTATTACTGTATCTCAAAATCAGTATTATATGGATGACACTTTGAGAAATACTGCCTTAAAAAATAAAAACGCTGTGGTCATCACTGGCCATGCTCCAAAAATACTCGTTGCTAACAGTTTCTTTGACTAATGAAAAGCTGGAACTCTAATTTTGAGAATCATGTGTAGTAAGCAAGGTAATCCCATTATTTCGATTTAGTGAAATGAGCCTTAAAGATAATATCATACATTATTCCTTGATCAAGAAAATATTATCCAAATTTGATTTTTCTTTAAAAATCTTTTTCAATTCTTAATGTTTGTGGGTACATAGTAGGTATATATATTTATGGGGCACATGAGATGTTTTGATACAGGCATGCAATGTGAAATAAGCACATTATGGGGGATGGGGTGTCCATCCCCTCAAGCATTTATCCTTTAAGTCACAAACAATCCAATTACACTCTTTATTTTTAAGTACAGTTATTATTGACTATGGTCACCTCACTATGCTATCAAACAGTAGGTCTTATTTATTCTTTCTATGCTTTTGTGCCCATTGACCCACTAATTATTTTTATCCATTAACACATTAACCTATTAATTACCCATTAATTTTTCTAGGCCTTGAGGTCTTTTCCATCTGCTTTTATTTTATTTTACTTTTCTCATATTCTTCTGGTCTTACGTTATTCTGCATTGGCTTTGGCCAGCTTCTTATTTCAGGACATTTTACCGCCTACAGATTATTTTGGGGCCCAGCTAATGAAATCTTTCAAAATTCACTTAAATGAGCTCATTTTCATCAGCTGATTTTCATGAGTTTTTTTTCCATACAGAAAATATGACAGATTCCTTGTCTTTAAATACGTATAAGCAGCTTAAGTCTGTTCTCCGGATACTTCAGTGATGGAGACGGGAGATGGTTAGATCCTCCCTTCTTGGCTAAAAGAGTAATTTCTGTATTGGTTGCTGAACTGAAAATGGATTTCCCAAAATGGTCAGAAATATGAGCCCTATGAATATTCTACCCTCTTTCCCCTACTCTCCTGAATAACCCTATGCCCCATTTCTCAGGATCTGGTCCTTTTAAACCACTGTATTCTATATTTACGGCCTTTATACTGCTTTCTATATGACTGATATTACTATTAGGTAAAAATTTTAAATGGCAGTTTTAAAAATTATGTAATTCTGTGAAAATACTCTTTCTCCATTAATGTTGTGACAGATTTATGAATGTCAAAACCATATTTCTTTATAGAAATGAATTTAAGAGACACAAGTTCCACGAGTGACCATAAAATTATGGCATAATTCACAAGCCACAGAAATAAATTTGTCTCACAGTCTCACGGTCATATCACAAGTAAGCTTTTTGCTTTGAGATGGCAGAAGTTTTGGGGGCCATAAATGCCTTCCTACTTTTTAAAATACTTATGTTTACCTGCGTGGGCTTAGTCCTTGTTTCACGTGAGGGCTAACAGTATATTTCTTGCCATGCTACAGCCCAAACTGGAATTTCCTGTAAACCAGTCATAGGCTATGTGTTTATGTGTATGTATATGTGCATGTATGTATTTATAAGATAAAAGAATGTGTAGGCTGGGTGTGGCAGCTCACAGCTATAATCCAAACACTTTGGAAGGCCGAGGAGAGTGGATTACAAGGTCAAGAGATTGACACTATTCTGGCCAACATGGTGAAACCCCATCTCTATTAAAAATACAAAAAATTAGCTGGACCTGGTTGCGCAGCCTGTAGTCCCAGCTACCCAGGAGGCTGAGGCAGGAGAATTGCTTGAACCCAGGAGGCGGAGGTTGCAGTGAGCCGAGATCTCACCACTGCACTCCAGCCTGGTGACAGAGTGAGATTCTGTCTCAAAAAAAAAAAAAAAGATAAATAATGTTTAAAGATAAAACAGTGAGACCTATCGTTCATAAATCCACTACCATAAACAATCACTATTAATACTTCAGTGACTCCTCTTGCAATATTTTTTCTATCATACCCTTGCAGCACTGAGTATAGCATTAAGTTTTTTGTTCCTGTTGTTAATTGCATAGGTAAAACCTTTTCTCCCTTAAATTTCCATTTCTTTAATTATTATTGAGCCTGCCTATTTCTCCTAAACAAATTACAGCTCTATTTTTTCTTTTTTGATGTTCTTTGTCCATATTATATACACTTTTTTTTGTACATTCATGTATGAAATTTTGCTTTTCTCATCCATTAAGGACAGGTTCCACCATTCACTGTGTGTCTTGGGCAGCTTACTTAAAAAACTTGCCACATTTTTGGCTTCTCATCTATGAAGTGATGTTAGTAGCCTCTACCTTTCAGGGCTTGTATAAACATTAAATGAGTAAAACATGTGAAGCACAGTGTCTGGCTGCCGTAAGCACAACGCTATGTGTTCGCCATCCATTTCACTTTCCTTGGCGTGGAGCTAAACTAGATTGTCCTGCTCCCCAAGGATGTGTCACCTGAGGACTGCTGCAGGTAGGTCTTCTTTATTCCATCCACATTGCTAGAAGTGAACGACTCTGAGGTGATAAAGTTGCAGGATGGAAAGAAGATGTTTCCCCAAATCATCACTTGGAGGAAAGCCACAAAGAAAAGCCACCTGACCCTTATCAGAGTCTACTGATATCGATCAGATTGTTTTTAGAAAGCCACTGGGATTTGGGGGTTTACTGATTCTAACAGCTAGAAGTATTTACTCTGCAATACATTTGCACATGGTAAACACTTGAGGAACAGAAGCTATTGACATTAGTATTATTATTCACAATAAAAAGGGATGGCCAGTGTCAGCCTTAGACTTGAATCATACTGAATATTAATTGGGCAGATGGATTTAAAACCATTTCCTTCACTCTGAAACTTTCTCTCCTTATCCCATTTTTTTTTTCCAGCTGTGACTCACCCTTACCTCATTAAAAAAAGCATTGTATGTCCTCAGGAGGCTGTGTTCATAAGAATTATGAAGTACAGTAAGCATTTTACATTTTATTATAATCAGTTCCATTTCTTTAAGGCCTCCGCCTAACCTGTGCTCCTTAAAGCCACTGGTTCTTACTCATCTGCACGACTGCAGTTATGAAAAAGAAATTAATACAATATGTGGGTGGAAGGTACTGATTAGAAATGTTTTATCTATCGTCATAAATCTGTTTGGACATAATTTTGAGTATTTATAAACTAACAAACTTACGTGCATGGATATGTGATCCCATTGAAGTATTGCAAGTTATTCATAGACAAATGGGTAGGCATAAGAGGCCTAAAGTAGTATGAGCTAGAACAATTTAACCTCATTTAGAAAGCCCCACATATCCCACACATATATTTCTGGGAATGAGAAATAACTTCAAAGTGCTCTGATATCAAGTATTCTGTTATGTTTTTTAAAGGTTTTACACAAGGACCCATTTAGTGGCTAGCATTTTGTGACTCGCCCCGCTGAGGCGAACGAAAGTGTTGGGATGGCTGGCTGTTCTTAGTTAAGTTACATTTCTTCACAGTGACCTCTGGGGGATTCTTCTACACTTGCTTCAATCCACCAGTTCCTTCCCTTCTCATCTATTCTTTCCCGATTTCTCACAAAGGCAAAAGTGGCCCAAAGGGCATTGCTGTATAAGTAGGTGTTGGGAGGCTGAGGTACTGATGGGTCCCTTTCTTGGGACTTCTTTCAGTGTGGTCATGACTAATTGACTTAAAATGGGCGTGAGGAGGACCTCTTGTCAGCAAATCAGGCATATTTAGGGTTTGTTTCCGACTCACAAAAAAGGCACAACAAACTTCATGTAAGCCACCAGGCACAAGTACTAAGCACAATTAGTAAATGGGTAATTGCATTTTCATATGATCTCATTTGACCCTCATAACAGCCTTTCCTGTGACATGGCAAGAAAATAGTATTATCTTCCTTTTATTGAAGAGAATACAATCAGAGATGGTAAGAATAAGAGCCAGTATGTCCTGCTTAGACCTGAATCTACACCATGCTAATATTTCAAAACAGCATGAAGAACCTACTATGGCCAGGTTGCCACTGCAATTGCTGTGTGACCTTAGGCAAGTTACTTAATCGATCTGTGCCTCAGTTTTATCATCTGTAAAATGGGAATAAGAATACTGACTTTATGGGGTTGTGGGAGGATTAAATAAGTTTACATACATAGTGTTCTGAGAACAGTTCTGGGGCGTAATATGTATTCAATAAGTATAAGCTATTATAATATATTGTGGAAATAAAAATAATTACTCCTAATTAGTAAGTGAAAGAATTTGGTTTTAAAACAAGGTTTTCTAACTCCAAATCCAGTGTTCTTTTGATCATAGCACAGCTGTCTCAGACTACCTTACTGTTCTCCCAAAGCCAGTTAGGTGTCATACGGCACCATGAGAATAAAGTTATTATTATTATGTCTTATATCAATATCATCAATTTGGTGCTAAAATGCTAATAGCTACTTAAATATCATAAACACACACTAATGTACATGGTATTTTATTCACCTTTAAAGATCCATAAACTGTAAAATTCATTCTCTTAGTTTAAATAACATAAACACACACTAATGTACATGGTATTTTTATTCACCTTTAAAGATTTGTAAACTGTAAAATTCATTCTCTTAGTTTACTTTTGAGTAGATATTTTTAAGGGACAGTGCCTCACTCTGTCACCCAGGCTGGGGTGCAGGGACCTAATCATAGCTCACTGCAGCCTCAAACTCCTGGGCAATCCCACCTTGGCCTCCCAAAGCCTTTAGTAGAATTTCCTGTAAATATTCTGGAAGGAATTTTTCTAACATTAGAAGCCAAGGTAAGCACATCTTGATTTGGGGACTTAAAACATACTCGGAAACTTGAATAATAATCCTTTATTTTAAAAAAAAACTTTTAGGTTTGGGGGATCATGTGGAGGCTTGTTATATCATATAGGTAAACTTGTGTTATGGGGTTTGTTGTAAAGATTATTTAATAACCCAGACATTAATACCAGCAACCAATAGTTTGTTATTTTTTTCTGCTTTCTCCTTCCTCCCACTGTCACCCTCAAGTACATCACAGTGTGTTGTTCCCTTCTTGGTGTTCATGAGTTCTCATTATTTAGCTCCCATTTATAAGTGAGAACATGTGGTATTTGGTTTTCTATTCCTGTGTCAGTTTGCTAAGGATAATGGCCTCCAGCTCCATCCATGTTCCCGCAAAATACATGATCTTGTTCTTTTTTATGGCTGCATAGTATTCCATGGTATATATGTACTGCATTTTCTTTATCCAATACCCAGAGGAATATAAATCATTCATCATAAAGACACATACACATGAATGTTCACTGGATAAGAATTCTTATCCATTGATTTATTCACTCAAGAAGTATTTACTGGGTTCTTCCTACATGTAAGGATTGTGTTATTCTATATGAAGACGAAGAAGTGTCTTCAAGTTTCCTGCCCTCAAAAGAAGAAAACATAATAATTTTGCTTGACATTTCCATCAGTGCTAACAATATATGAGGAGAGATAAATAACTGGATTTTTCCTAAGTGGTTTTTTAAAAGAGGATGTGAAAAGGATGATTGTGTTAGTGCTTCTCTAATTAGCATATATTAAAACTGAGGTTCTTCACAAAATAATAGTCGTTCTCCCTGCAAAACCTACAGCTCATTTTAATTCCTCAGATATTTGTTATTGACACAGCACATCACAAGGTGGACATAGTCCTTGTCCTCTAGCAACTTGTGAGATAGGAGAGCAGATAATACCAGGCAGAAAATGATCCACGGTTTTCAAATGATACGTATGTAGAGAAAGGTAATGTTGAAGTGGTAGAAGTAATCAAAGTTTTAGAAAAGAGGTCGTAGGTCAACAGGGTCTTGAGAAGCAAGTAGAATTTTGACAGGTGCTATTGCTGCACGGACTGGAAAAGTTTAGCATGCGACAGAGCTGCTGTGCTGTCCAACACGGCAGCCACCAGCCACATGCTGCTATTTACATTTAAACTGATTACAATTAAACGAGATAAAAAATTCAGTTCCTTGGTCACACCAGTCACCTTTCACATGCTTTCTAGGCACCTGTGGCTACAGGCTACGACACTAGGCAGCACAGAGGAGAACGTGTCTATCGTAACAGAAATATCTTTTGGAAGGGGTGCTATACGACTGGGAATGAAGAAAGGTCAGGAGGTGGAAATAATGAATTATCTAGATTTCTGCTCAAGCCCTTAGACGAAACCCCAGAAATAATAATATATCCATGTATTTCCTCCCCAGATCTAAATTGGAAATACATGCCTATGTAAGGATCAATGACTCAATTGTTTCAGTGGCTGGTCTGGTTCAATAATCATGCTGAGTTCATATGATAAATCAATAATGAAGACATAAAACTTAACAGGCCTATCTAATTGCTTCATCTATCTGAGCATGCAGATTGCAGTGGCTGAAAGCCAGGCCCCAGGGCACAGCCAAGTGTGGGTGCTGCTGTTTCTTCTGGCAGGAGCCTGTTGTCTGAGTGGGTTTCAATGGCTTGGGGCTGTCACAGCTGCAGTTCACTAACAGCATGTCCATTATTAAATTATTTACTTCTTTGGAAATAGTGACAGCATCCATTGCAAGCCTAAAAGGTAGCGAGACACTTGAGGAACTAAACTCTAAGAAACAAGTCCTGCTCTGTGAATATGGATGAATTGAGCAGTGTGTGGCTACAATCACTGATAAACTTGTGAAGTGCGAACTTCATCATTTTCATAAGAGCTTCTGTTTGTTCTGTCAGATGGGAGGTTTGGCTCGGCTTCCTAAGGTTGTAGGGGTGTTTTTATAAAGCCATCCAGGCAAAGGTTTCTTTTTCCTTGAGGTACAAATGTGTACAGGGCCAGGAAATCATGTAACAAAGCTTAAGAAATCTACGGGTTTTTGAGGACTTAATCTGGGGAGAGAACTGCCTTCTCAAATACCTTAACTCCCAACAAGAGAGTGCTCGTGCACAGAACTGATGGGAGCCTCCATCTGCTGGTCTTAACCTTGGGATACAGTGTGCAAGTTTCATGACAGAATCATTAAGATAATCAAATTGTCCTAATTCTGGTGCGATTCATGGATGTACTGGTAAATTTAGATAAAGTGAAACATCCCATAGTTTCTGTTCTTTAAAATAAATTGAAAATTAGAGACTGAAAAAAAAAGAAAGAAAAAGAAATCTATAGGACTCTAAAATGTTTCCCTTCATTGGTTAAAAAAGAAAGAAAGAAAGAAAGAGAATCTGATCATCTGGGGAATCAAGCTATCTTAAAATATGCTGAATCCATATTTTTTTGGTTGGGTGGTTCCTCTTTAATTTTAGACCCAATTATTGCTTATAACTTGAGTCTTTTAAAATATTATTTGATAAAAATGGACTTTTAATGTGCATGTGGAGGCCGGTACGGTGGTGCACTCCTGTAATCCCAGCACTTTGGGAGGCCAAGGACGGCAAATTGCATGAGTTCATGAGTTTGAGACAAGCCTGGGAAACATGGCGATACTCTATCTCTACAGAAAATAAAACATGAGCCGGCATAGTGGTGTACGTCTGTAGTCGCAGCTACTCAGGAGGCTGAGGTGAGAGGATAGCTTGAGCACTGGAGGTCGAGGCTACAGTAAGCTGTGTTTGAGCCACTGCATTCTGGCCTGGGAGACAAAGTGAGACCCTACCTCCAAAAAAATTCGCATATGGTATGTTTTGACACTATCATTAAGCATTTTATTTATACATACTCATTGGACAACAGATAATTGTCCTCTCTTAAAAGAACTTGTGAATACCAACAAAAGGTAGTAAGGCAAACAGTGGGATACTAACTTTAAATTAGTTTTTAAAGGTAAGATGTAATTTATGGATAATTTACATATATATTTGCTATATTGTTCTTCTTATGAAGGGAGCTTATAGAACCACGCTTTTTCTTTCCAAAGACTGGCATTTAGAATATGCATCTAAGCATTTTTACAGTTCCATAATGCTATAGGTTGGTGTATCAGAAAGGAATTGCTATGCCCATAGAAGCATTTTTGCAACTCTAATCATGTATGAGCAACTATTTTCATATAATGTTAACCAATGTCAAGAGAAAAAAAAATGAAAAAAATCTGCATACCAGGAAAACCTAGAGAAATGCAGATTTAACATTTTTCAGTTTATCAGATTTTTTGGAGAATGCTTATAATGACACATGGTTTTCAATTATTTGGTGTTTCTCAACTCTACATTTGCTTGAGACTGTTCTCTCAATGAACTCAACATTTTCAAAAGATTGAAGGAGATTTTTTTTTTCTGTTCTGAACACAGAGAAGTGTGGAGAAAAAAATTAATTTCAGTTTTCTTTATTTCCAGATTGCTCCTGTAGGATGGGAAATCATACTGATGACTCAACAATCTACAGTATTATTTTGCTGGTTCATGCTACCTCAGCAAAAGTAACAAGGCTAATTCTTTTTCTCTGCATGATAAAAATCTATTACGTTTATTGTGAAACCTACCAGTTGATAGGCACATATTTATTTCAGGATAATCTAGCTTCTAAAATACTATCGATGACCTTGACCTTTACCTGGATTCCAAGAACAGAATACGCACAACTCATTTTTTCCCAGTTTCATAATTTTGGCATCCATGTACTTTTTTAGACAAGCTTAGGCTGCCTTTGCTTGGCTATGATAGATATTTTAGAATATCTCTGACTCATGAATATAAATAGTTGTGCAAAAATAAATTTCATAAAACCAGAGCTGGTAACAAAAATCACCTAGAGATCAACAACTCTGAAAGAATCTAGTGTCACATTCCTTAGAATGTCAGATTAAACTAACACGTGCCAGTCAATATTGCTACACTGCGATCCTGATGCCTCCTAAGCAAAACTATTAAGTCCAGCATTCTCTCCTGTAAGCACTTATCTGTAAGGATGGCTAACATGTCCTCTGAAGCAGATATTGAAACTGATTGGACAATAGGTAGATACCAGACAGGGGCCTGGGGGCCGACCTCTAGAAATAGGGGGAGAAAATCTTAATCTGCAACACAATGCCGTTCTCTTGAAACCCTATCATTTTCACTTCCCATGTGTCTGCTGCCTGACTGTGAATGGATTTGAAAAGGAGTGGTTAGTGCTGAAAATTGGATCAGAGCTAACATTCTCTCATTTTTATCAGCAGCTGCCAAAGGTCATCTGACATAATAGCTGATGAATTCAAGCCCAGTGGATTTCATTTGCAATTTTCAATTTACTGAGGCCTCCAAACCCCACGGTGATAAAAGCTTCCCCTATCGTGGCCTGTCACAAACATCAAGAAACTGCACAAACCCACAAGAAAGAAAAAAGAGAAAGCTGTGCATCATCACAGCTATAGATAAGGAGAACAGGAAGAAATGGTATCAAGCAGGAAGGTGGGGGGCAGCCTGTGTGGCTAGTTCTCTAAATGCCAATTGAAAGGAAAAGACTATGAGGAACAATCAAATAACTTCCACAGAATAACAACATGTTTCTTTGGAGCTTTTGTGTGAAAACTGCCTTCTAATCTCTGACTTGACATGCTCCCACACAAAAATGTAAGTGTAAATATGCAAATAAGTAAATGAATAAATTATCCTTGCTTACCTGGTCATTGGAAAGCATGCTCTCTATGCTGTATTTACCACAGTTTTGCTTTACAAAATGCACGCTCATAGAGGGTCTTTGATCGTGGAAGTGTAGGCTCAGCACTAAGAAATCAATTTTCTTAATTTTTTTTGCAGAGAAATGGTAGATCCTTTGATTGATTTGCTAGGGAAGTCAAAGGACTGACACAGCAACTGCTTGTAAGTGGATCTAGGTGTGGTACATATCAAAGACGCATTAGCAAGAAGAAGAAAGCCATTTTCCCCCCTGTCAAACTATTTACAATGAACTTAGGCAAGATCAGGAGCTGACTCCTGCTAATAGGCAATTGTTCAAATTGAGGAAACCATATGTGTGTTTCTTGGAGAACAGCAAGTTTGATAACTCAGCAGGTCGCCTTCATCCGATCCTACTTGACTTACACCATTGCCTGGCAAAGAAGAAAGCAAAGAGATGTCCACTGTTTGAGGCGTAGCTGCTGGAAGAATTTCATTTCAAACATGGATGTCTTGATCCCATTTCTGCCAGATAAATTCAGGAAGGCTTCTGAAGTGTGTCTGACACAGTAAGAGGACTTGGCAGTGGTCGTGCACCAACCTGCTGAATGCCAAAATTTCTGATGACCCTTGACAAGAAAACCCGAGAATGATATCAACAGGACCAGAATATTAACTGTATTTGTGTGTTGCTGACTGTGTGGTAATCAGCGAGAGGTTGCCTATTGTAGAGTTAGTGTTTAAATTGTCACAGCAAAAATAAAAGTAGGAGCTATTTATTGTAAGTGAATCCTGAGTTCTTTGAAATTAAACTGTTTCTTAAGATTCTTCTATTAGCAGAAAATTTAACAAATTTTCTTCTTTTAATTCTTCAAAGTCTCAAAATAGAAAATAGTTTTCCTCAGTAGCTAAAAATGGCAGGAATTAACGTTTGAAATAAGAGAAATAAAACTTTATTCTAAAGCTGCACAAATGTGGAAAGAAACAATATTTTAGCATTCTAGTATTTTCCTCTACACAAAATTATGCCATTTTTAAGGTTACTTTCACCCTTTTTTTTTAGTTTCTATAGGTTCAGTGAGAACTCGCTATTATTTGCATTTTCCATGGATTCTCTTCCAATTGGTAGCATAATACTGACACCCCACTGGTGGTAAAATATTATTTAATGGGATCTTAATTTAGACAGTCTTCTCAAAAATACATACAATTTGGTAAGAGTTTTTCATTATCACTGTTCTTCTATGGCAGTGATATAAGGCAAGCAGTACCAATTGGTCTGCAGTTACATAGCATAAAGGTTAATCTCTTTTATGTTCTTTTTATTAGAAAGGCAGATCTGAATCTTCAAGGCAGAGTCCTAAATTGTTCTTGTAGATGGATTTGTTCACAAAGACTCTTCACTCTCATACCCTATGGATAATTACAGTCAGTCAGCCCAGAGTATTCACTATAGTTTGAAAGGTACAAAAGAGCATTTCTTATTTCATTAATTAATTCTTTCACTCCTTTATGTAGCATTTATTTAGTGCCTACTAAGCACAGGTTATCTTGAGGACTATAAATAAGACTTTTCCCACTTTCAAGCAGTTTACAAAAGACAGGAGTGAAGAATTTTAAATTTGTCTTCTTTCTTACCCCCACTCCCAGAATTGAATTGTCCTATATCTATTAAAACTTTAAAATAATAAAATATTTATACTGAGAATTTGACCTTGGATATCTGGATAACATCTTATTTTGTGTTTCCCATTTTTTGGTAATATGTGCATTGCCATAACTTTTTTTTCCCTAAATCGATATACAATCTATTCTTACTAAATAACTTTTCTTTGAACTCAGCTTTAAAAAGTTAAATAAATTAAGTTAGGAAGGCATCATTAGATATACTACCACAAATGGAAAGCCTGTATCACAAGCTATGAATAAAAAATAATTATAAATAAAAGTGTATAACTATTATGATTGTGTAACCACCTGCATTATTTCATGTTTTATGGGCAGTAAAAGCATCACGCTTTGGAAAATCCTGGTTTTATGCATGGTGCTGATAAAGAGGACTGCTGCAGATCTGACTGCCATAAGAACGGAAGCTCTGTGAGAACAAGTACTTTGAGCTTTGTCTTGCTGTACCCCAACTGCTAGAACAATACCTAGCAAATATTTGATGCTAAAACATAACTTTAAATAAGAGCCAGTTAGTTTCTGAAAGACCAAGTTGTATTTCTCCTGTAGCCATACTCATTGCGCTTTATAATAGTTACTTGAATGCTTCTCATGATCACTGCACTTGTCAAAAGCTTTGTTTTTCTTGTTCACTCCTGCTCTTGTCATTAATGCCTAGAACTATGTCAGGAACATAGTAGGTGCTTAATAAATATTCATTGAGCAAAGAGACTTGCCATTCTAAAGTCATACAGTTTCTATTGCCTCCCTGGTCATTTTTTATTAAAGGAGCTCAATTGGCCAATATTGGCTTAAAGCTATTCAACATCTGGCATATTAAAAAAAAAAAAACTTAATTGAATAAAGGAAAGAACATTTTTGTGACACCAGAAAAAGAGAGTTAACTCTCTTTTTATAAAAGACAGATCCTTTTAAGATCTGTCTTTTATAAACAGATGAAAGACAGATCTTAAAAGGAGAACAGATAATTATTTTCAATGCTTAGCTGTAGTGCCAATTTTCAATTCTTGAATAAGTCACCTCTGGCAAGGTTTTCTTACAATTTTACAAATTAAGATTGCACTAAAATTTATGTGTTTGTAGAAAAACTGACAAATATCGAGGTCTGCAAATTACACCAAAGGGTACCAGCCAGTGATCTGACAGTACATTTCTATTTAAATTGCTTTTATGAATTCCTTGATTTACTTAAGAATCAAGCATCCTGACTAGACAAGTGATATTTACAAAATCTGAGTTTATGTTTTTCTATTACAAAGACATCCATAAGAAGAAATAGTGAAGAATTAGCAGTATTTCTCTAGTCCCCACCTCCAAAGGAGTATTGTCAATCACTGCCTAAAACATAAGCTTTTGTAGGTTTTGAATGCTTTGAACTGGAAAACGACTATTTTAGTGGATAATTAAAGGGTGTTACAACTGATTGAGCTTGTGTAGAATCAGAAAATTGGTGGGATTGGAATGGACATATAGGTCACAACACTTCTTTTGTAATATTTTCTACTGCAAATGATTCTTCAGTTGAAAAATCAAGGCTTGAGCTAAGGTATCACGTATGACATGAAAATCAAACACTGAGAGAACTCTGTTTATCATTTAACAAATCAGACTCAGCTTAAAGAATGGTTTCTCTAATAGACTAGTCCCTTCTCATAAATCTACTGATTGAATTATATATAACCAGTTTCATTTGAGCAAATCTTTCTCTAATCTGTGCTCTATGGAGTAGGCTTCAGTAAGATATCAATGGATATTTTGTTGAAAAAAATTTGGGGTCAGAAAAGTTTGGAAAATCTTGGGTTGAACAGATTTTAAAATCTGCCCTTCAGAATATACTGTGACCAGTCAATTTACCAAGGGTAATATTACCAACATTTGGTTACTTACTACTCAACTCAACATTTCCCATTTTTATAAGATCTTTTAAGAAGTAATAAAATAGTACATTTAATTAAATGTCCCTCTATGCTTCTTCCCACTTCCATTCTCTTTATACTCTTTTCAGAGGCAATCAACATTCTAAATTTGATACATTCCCACACATACTATCAAAGGATACATGTATATAGTATTGCACGCTTTAGAAGTTATTATAAGTTCCATAATGTTATACAAAACTTCTGTAAATTTTCACTAAAACTTACATTTTGTGATATATTTATGTTGATATATGTAGCATGAATTAACTGTTACATAAATATTTTCAGTTTTTTGGTAATATAAATAATGTGTCAAACCTCTCTTCTTGGTTCCAGGATGTTTTTGTTCCTTCTTACTCTGTGCTACTCAGTAAGTGCACTCTTGTACACCCAGTGGAGCTCAGCCCCCCAACATCTTAGACACCCCGCTGCTGTGAGGGTGGCTTCCAGCAAGTGCAGCAGCTGCCCCAGTGGGGATGTTCCTGATAAGTTCCACAGCACTCTAACCAACTTCCCACAGTGTTCAGGAGCTTCCCAGAGAGGTCCATGAACACTCTACTCTGAAAGCTTATGGATAGCTTTACGCTTGCCATCTGGGAACCAGCTTTGACCCAGATCAACTTTGTAATCTTGTTTTCCATCCAGTGCAACTATAACTTTTCCATGAGGTCTGGAGAAGTCCCACTTCTCAACCACCTTTTAAGTTTGTTATTTCCTTGGGCACTCTCTGCCCTAGCACTACAATGGCATTCTTTATAGAATTATTTTTCATTCCCTCTAGTATCAATCCTCTGTAAATTATCTGTCTATCTATCTATCTATCTATCTATTTTAGACATGGGGTCTCTCTATGTTGTCCAGGCTGGACTCCAACTCCTGGCCTCAAGTAACCCTCCCATCTTAGACTTCCAAAGTAATGGGATTACAGGCAAAACCCATTGCACCTGGCTATCATGGTTAATAATTCTTTAGATTAACTGTAGCTCCTGTATTTTTATGGTTATTTTATTTTATTTTATTTTTTTATTTTTTTTATTTTTTTTAGAATAAAAAGAATGAAAGAGAGAAAGGAAGAGGAAGAGATTTTAGAAAAAGAGAGAAAAGGAGAAAGAAAGAAACAGCAAAAGAAAGAAAAAAGAATGAAAGAGAAAGAAAGAGGAAGAGATTTTAGAAAAAGAGAGAAAAGGA
>CAUYQU010008794.1:0-17104 GCA_963574635.1 Cheracebus regulus
TTTTTTATGGCTGCATAGTATTCCATGGTGTATATGTGCCACATTTTCTTTATCCAGCCTATCATTGATGGCATTTGGGTTGGTTCCAAATCTTTGCTATTGTAAACAGTGCTGCAATGAACATATGTATGCATGTGTCTGTAGTAGAACGATTTATAATCCTTTGGGTATGTACTCAGTAATGGGATTACTGGGTCAAATGGTATTTCTATCTCTAGATCCTTGAGGAATTACTACACTGTCTTCCACAATGGTCGAACTAATTTACACTCCCACCAACAGTGTAAAAGCATTCTTATTTCTCCACATCCTCTCCAGCACCTGTTGTTTCCAGATTTTTTAATGATCGCCATTCTAACTGGCATGAGATGGTATCTCAATGTGGTTTTGATTTGCATTTCTCTAATGACCAGTGATTATGAGCTTTTTTTCATATGTTTGTTGGCTGCATAAATGTCTTCTTTTGAAAAGTCTTTGTTCATATCTTTTGCCCAATTTTTGATGGGTTTTTTTTTCTTGAAAATTTGTTTAAGTTCTTTGTGGATTCTAGATGTTAGCCCTTTGTCAGATGGGTACCTTGCAAAACTTTTTTCCCATTCTGTTGGTTGCCAGTTCACTCTAATGATTCTTTCTTTTGCTGTACAGAAGCTCTGGAGTTTAATTAGATCCTATTTATCTATTTTGGCTTTTGTAACCATTGCTTTTGGTGTTTTAGTCATGAAGTCCTTGCCCATGCCTATGTCCTGAATGGTATTGCCTATGTTTTCTTCTAGGGTTTTTATAGTGCTAGATCTTATGTTTAAATCTTTAATCCATCTGGAATTAACTATTCGGTGTAAGAAAGGGGTCCAGTTTCAGCTTTCTGTATATGGCTAGCCATTTTTCCCAACACCATTTATTAAATAGGGAATCCTTTCTCCATTGCTTGTTTTTGTCAGGTTTGTCAAAGATCAGCTGGTTGTGGATGTGTGGCATTACTTCCTAGGCCTCTGTTCTGTTCCATTGGTCTATATCTCTGTTTTGATACCAGTACCATGCTGTTTTGATTACTATGGGCTTATAGCATAGTTTGAAGTCAGATAGCTTGATGCCTCCAGCTTTGGTTATTTTTTAGCTTTTTTTTTTTCTTTTTGCTTAGGATTATCTTGGCTATGTGGGCTCTTTTTTATTTCATTTATTTTATTTTGAGACAGGGTGCCACTCTTGTCACTCAAGTTAGAGTGTAATGGCATGATCTTGGTTTACTCCAGCCTCTGCCTCCTGGGTTCAAGTGATTCTCCTGCCTCAGCCTCCTGAGTAGCTGGGACTGCAGGTGCCTGCCACCACACCCAGCTAATATTTGTATTTTTAGTAAAGATGGGGTTTCACCATGTTGGCCAGGCTGGTCTCAAACCCCTGATCTCAGGTGATCCACCCGCCTTGGCCTCCTAAAGTGCTGGGATTATAGGCATTAGCCACCAGAGCTGACCTGATTTTTCCTTAGGGTCACACCTCAATCATCCCAGAAACTTCAACCCAGCTTCCAGGTTCCCAGAGGTCATGCCACCATCTCAGATGAATGGGTCTTAATCAAGACCTTGATGTATGCATAGTCACCAAATTCTATAATTTTCTTGTATTCTAATTGATCTATGCCATAAGATGATCATGCTTCCTATTCTATGATTGTAATTATGTTATGTTACAATTTAGCATAGATGACTTCTGGCTTAGTTAAACTCAAGAATTGTACTTCCAAAGTACAAAGTACTTTTTTCAATAACCAGCTGGTCATTGTTTAATAATTGTCTTTATTTCTAGAAAGTAAGTTCTAAGAAAATAGCACATTAGATGGTGCTGTTTATTAATGTATCCTCAGCCCCTAGCATAGTGTTTGGCTTCATAAACGTTTGTTGGCAGTAATAAATGTGGCAAATGTTGCCATTGAGAGGGTGCAAAAAGCCTAGGAAGAGAAGATATGGCATAACTCTGCATTTGAGGGGTTGTGGATAATGGGGAAGATGCACCGATGATTATGATATTTCACCTATGCTTTGAACATAATAGGAGTTTGCTAGGTAAGTGTCTGTGTGTGTCTGTGTGTGTGTGTGTGTGTGTGTGTGTGTTGTGTGTCCCAGCAAAAGAAAATTATTTGTGAAGACACAGAGATCTAACAAAAGGGAAGTTCACTAGGGTTGAATTATAATGAAAAGGGAAATGAGAATGGGAGTAGGGCAATACTGGATAAATAGGCTGGGAAGGCAGGCAGAGATCACATCAAGCATTTTAATCCATGTTAAGAACTCTCGACTTAATTCCGAGAGCAGTAAAGAAGTGATTTACATATGGAAATACCTGGACAGAAAGATGTGTGTGTGTGTGTGTGTGTGTGTGTGTGTGTGTTTGGTGGGGGGTAGTGGCGGATGGATAGAAATCACTTATGAGTGAATCAAGACACTTAGAAATGAAGGACCAGATATATGGTTACAGTTCAAAAAGAAGACTATCTTGCTTATTGATGAATATTGTCAAAGGATTAAAAAAGCATTGTCAGAGCCATGCTTATATTTAAGAACCACATTTAAATCAGAAATACAGGATTCATACTCTATTTTTTCTTGCCTCAAATATGATATATATTAGTCAATGCATCCTATCAATTATACCTCTCCATGTCTTTAAATGATCCATCAGCTTCTCTTTATTTCTACTGCCATGCCCCTGTTCAGACACCTATTGTTCCTGACTTAAACTGTTGCAGTCACCCCATCTCTATATTTTTTGTCTCCTATATCTTTTCCCCTAATATGTGTCTCTCACTTTTTGTCAAAGTGAGCATTCTTAATGACTTCTTTCTTGTTTGATTTTTATCAATAGCTGTAGATTATCTAGATAATCAAGTCTAAACTCAAAACTGTGCCCTACTTCATGATGATGTCTCCGATAACTCTTTTAGTACCATTTCTTCCATTATTTGACTTTTTTTTTTTTGAGACAGAGTCTCCTAGTGCTGTCTCATGATAGTGTTCTCATGATATCTGGTTGTTTAAAAGCATGTAGCACACCCCCCTTCACTTTCTTCCTACTGCCATTTAAGATGTCCCTCCTTTCTCTTCAAATTCTGCTATGATTGCAAGTTTCCTGAGGCCTCCCCAGCCATGCTTCCTGTACAACCTGCAGAACCATTAGCCAATTAAACCTCCTTTTTTAAAAATAATTACTCGAGTTTCAGGTATTTCTATAGCCATGATAGAACATATAAGTAGGGCAATCCTATTAAGATACCCCACAAATGTGTAAGCAACTTTGGGACTTGGTAATGGGCAGAGGTTAGAACAGTTTAGAGGGCTCAGAAGACAGGAAGATGAGAGAAAGTTTGGAACTTCCTAGAGACTTGTTGAATAGCTTTTACAAAAATACTGAAAGTGATATGGACAATGAAGCCCAAGATGAGTGGTATCAGATGGAGATTAGAAACTTATTGGGAAATAGAGGAAAAGTCACTCTTGCTATACTTTAGCAAAGAGACTGGAGGCATTGTATCCCTGCTCTAGGTATCTGTGAAACTGAACTTGAAAGCGATGATTTAAGGTGTCTGGCAGAAGAAATTTCTAAGCAGCAAGGTATTCAAGGAGTAGCCTGGCTGCTTCTGAAAACATATGGTCATATGTGTGAGCAAAGAGATGAAAGGGAAGCAGGGTGTAAAAGCTTGAAAAATTTGCAATCAGGCCAGGTGTGGTGGCTCACACCTGTAATTCTAGCACTTTGGGAGGCCAAGGCAGTCAGATGGCCTGAGGTCAGGAGTTTGAGACAAGCCTAGCCAACACAATGAAACCTTGTCTCTACTAAAAATACAAACATTAGCCAGGTGTAGTGGTGTGTGCCTATTATCCCAGCTACCTGGGAGGCTGAGGCAGGAGAATTGATTGAAACTGGAGGTGGAGGTTGCAGTGAGCTGAGATCACACAATTGCATAGTCCAGCCTGGGTGACAAGAGTGAGACTTTGTTTAAAAATAAATAAATAAATAAGAAAAAAGAAAAGAAAAATTTACAGCATGGCTATGTGGTAGGAAAGAAAAATTCATTTTCTGGGGAGGAATTCAAGCAGCCTGCAGAAATTTACATACGTAAAAAGGAGTCAAATGTTAATAGCCATGACAATGAGGAAATGTCTCGACCTTCCTGGAAGCCCCATCACAGGCTAAATATCTAGGAAAGAAGAATGGTTTTGTGGGCCAGGCCCAGGGTCCCACCGCCCTGTGAAACCTTGGGACACTGCTTCTTGTGTCTCTGCCACTCCAGGTTCAACTTTGGCTAAAAGGACCCCAGATACATCTCAGACTGGTGCTTCAGATGGATTATAAGCCTTGGTAGCTTCCATGTGGTGTTAAGCCTGTGGTTGCACAGAAGGAAAGAGCTGGGGATTGGGAGCTTCTGCTTAGATTTCAGATGAGGTATAGAAATGTCTGGATGTCCAGGCAGAAGTCTGCTTCAGGAGTGGAACCCTAATGGAAAACCTCTAGTAAGGCAGTGCAGAGGAGAAATGTGGGGTTGGAGCCCCACACACAGAGGGCATTGCCTAATGAAGCTGTGAGAAGACAGCCACTATCTTCCAGACCCCAGAATTGTAGATTCACCAAAAGTTTGCATTCTGCACCTGGAAAAGCCAGAGCCACTCAATGCCAGCTCGTGAAAGGAACCATAGGGGCTATACCCTGGAGAGCCACAGAGGCAAAGCTGCTCAAGGCCTTGGGATCCCACTTCTTGCATCAGTGTCACTTGGATGTGAAACATAGAACCAACAGAGATTACTGTGGGGCTTTGAGATTTAATGACTGCTCTGCTGGGTTTTGGACTTGCATGGGACCCATAGCCCCTTGGTTTTGGCCAAGTTCTCTCTCTTGGAACAGGAGCATTTATGCAATATCTGTATCCCCATTATATCTTGGATGCAACTAATTTTTTTTTTTTTTATTTTACAGGCTATTAGGCAGTAGAGGCAAGCCTTATTTCAAATGAGACTTTGGACTTGGACTTTTGAGTCAATGCTGGAATGAGTTAAAAATCCAGGGGACTATTGGGAAGACATGATTAGTTTTGAAATGTGAGAAGGAAGTGATATTTGGGATGGTCCAGAGGTGGAATGACATGATTTGGTTCTGTATCCTCACCCAAATCTCACGTTGAATTATAATTCCCACTGCTGGAGCTAGGGCCTGGTGAGAGGTTATTAGATCATGAGGGTAGTTTCTAATGGCTAGCATCATCCCCTTAGTGCTATCTCATAATAGAGTTCTCACAAAATTTTGTTGTTTAGAAGTGTGTATTACCTCCCCGTTCACTCTTTCTCCTGCTCGTGCCATGTAAGACATGCCTCCTTGCTCTTCAGCTTCTGCCATGATTGTAAGATTCCTGAGGCCTCCCAAGCTATGCTTCCTGTACAGCCTGCAGAACCATGAGCCAATTAAACCTCCTTTCTTTATAAATTACCCAGTTTCAGCATTTCTTTACAGCAGTGTGAGAATGGACTACTTCAAGATTTATTCCAAAAACAAAAAAAAGAAAAAAAGGGTTTGCTTCATTTATTAGTCAACTCTAAAATTTTAAGACTTTATGTTTAGGTGTCCATCACAAATTCCTTAATGATACTCTGGTTTAGTAGTTTTCTGCCATGGCTGACCACCAGCATGACCTAAAGATATACCACAAATAACTTCGTTTTACAGACCTGATTGAGAAGCAATCCAGGAATACACAACTTTTTCCAGAACTCACAGAGTAACTTAATGTATTGCTCAAGGACCTCTGGAATGTAAACTTTAATTATCACATGACCCCTGATATTCTGGTTGCTCAGAATCATGTAGGAATAGAGAATAATGTAGGTTTGTATGTATTTGCAAAAAGTGTAAATGGCAAGTTATTGTAGGCCTACCAATATTTTTAGAGCACCTGCTTTGTACTGAGAACTTTGTGAGCTTCTTGTCTGGTTTTCCTTTCCTGGAAAGCCAAGGCTGGTGCTTCAATTCTGCAAGAATTTCCAGAACCAAATGTGGAGCCGGGAACAGGCCATAATCTAAAGGGGAACTAGAGCCTGAGTCCTGGATGACATGTCCTCCAGAAAATAGTGGACACCTAGACCTTGAGGTTGAGTGAGATGACCAGAGGCAGCCTGCTACACTAGGAGTGAGAAGTCAACTATCATTATTAGTAATAAAGAAGCAAGTATGATTAAGAAACAGAATTTGGAGAAATTTCCTAGGTCAAAAGAGAAAAGACTTTAATTATTATAATAGGTTGGAAGAATTATTATTGTTTGAATGTCCATACTACCCAAAGCAATTTACAGATTCTATGCTATTGCTATCAAATTGTTAATGGCATTTTTTTCACAGAATTAGAACAAACTATTCTAAAATTCATATGGAACCCCCCAAAAAAAGAAAGCCCAAATGACCAAGGCAATCCTAAGTTAAAATAATGAAGTCAGAAGCATCACGTTACCTAATTTCAAAGTATGCTACAATGCTACAGTAACTAAAGCAGAATGATACTGGCACAAAAGTAGATGCATAGATCTATGGAATAGAATAGAGACCACTGAAATGAAGCCACACACTTAAAACCAACTGATTTTTGACAAAATTGGCAAAAGTATACAGTGGGGAAAAGATACTTTATTCAATGAATAATGCTGAGAAAACTGGCTAACCATATGTAGAAGAATTAAACTGGAGCCCTACCTATAGCCAGATACAAAAATTAACTCAAGATGGATTAAAGAGTTAAATATAAGATCTCAAACTATAAAAATCCTAGTAGAAAACCTAGAATATTCTCATCTAAACATTGACCTAGGCAAATAATTTATGACAAAGACTCCAAAAACAAATGCAACTACGTAAGTAAATAAATGGGATCCAATTAAACAAAAGAGCTGCTGTACAGCAAAAGAAACTATCAACAGAGTAAGTAGTCAACCTACAGAATAGGAGAAAATATTTGCAAACTATGCATCTGACAAAGGATTCATATCCAGAATTGACATGGAACTTAAACAAATGAATAAGAGAAAAACAAATAACTCCATTAAAAAAGTGGGCAAAGTACATGAACAGACACTACTCAAAAGAAGACATATAAGTGACCAACAAACATATGGAATTATGCTCAACATCACTAATCGTCAAAGAAATAGAAATCAAAATGATAGTGAGATATCACCTTACTCCAGCAAGAAGGCCATTATTAAAACATCAAAAAATAACAGATGCTAGTGAGAATTCAGAGAAAGGGAAACACTTACATCCTTCTGGTGGGAATGCAAATTATATCCACCCTTGTGAAAAGTAGTTTGGATATTGCTCAAATAATTAAAAATAGAACTACTATTTGGCCCAGCAATGCCATTACTGGATATGTGCTGAAAGGAAAATGAATTGTTCTATCAAAGGGACACCTGCATTCATACATTTATTGCAGCACCATTCACAATAGCAAAGACCTGGAATCAACCTAGGTGTCCATCAGCAGTGGATTGCATAAAAAAAATGTAGAACATATACACCACGGAATACTATGCAGCCAAAAAATAATGAAATCACATTCTTTGCAGCAACATGGAAACATGGATGCATCTGGAGGCTATTAGCCTAAGTGAATTAAGGAAGAAACAGAAAATCAAATACCGCATATTCTCATCCATAAGTAGAAGCTAAACACTGGGTAAACATGGACACCAAGATGGTCTCAATAGATATGGGTCACTCCTAAAGTGTAGAGGGAAGGATGCAGATAAGTGTTGAAAAACTACCCACTGGGTACTCTGGTCACTGCTTGGATAGCATGATTATTAGAATAATATCCTAATAATACAATAATCATTATAGAATAATATCCTAATAATATAATTCTTATATATATATATATATATTATTACAAAAGAATGTAATGGTAAGATGCTCATTATTGGATTATTAGCATCATGCAGTATACCCATGTAACATACCTGCATATGTATCCTCTGAATCTAAAATTAAACATAAATAAAATCAAACTCACACACATACAAAAAACCAAACCCCAAAATAAAAAAATCTTCATTTTGACACTTAAAAAGTATTAAAGCCTCATGTAATACTAAATTTGACTAGATTAAGCCCTCTCAACATTGGCATTATTGATATGTTGGGGGGCTTTCCTGAGCATCAATAAGATAATAAGCAGCATTTCTGGCCTCTACCCACTAGGTACCCACACCATACCCCAGGTATGATAACCAAAATGTCTCTATATTGTGAAGTGTATCCTGGGGGATGAAAATTGCTCCTGGTTGAGAATGACTGGCCTAAATCTTTCTTCTCTGTGCATTGTGTTCATGCAGATAAACTATGCTTCTTCTCATTATAGAACTTCTAAACACTCCAGCTCTTCTATGTGAAATCTCCCTTTTCCCCACCTCAAAATCCTTAATGTCTAATCACTGCTCATATCCAAGTGTAACGGACCTGGGAACAGGCCATAATCTGAAGAGAAACTGGTGTAGCCTACACTAATCCACCAATCACAGTATCATAATACAGCCTTTCCTTTAGGGCTAATTTGTAGCTGCATGTTCACCGCTGGAATAAAGGAACAATTTCTGATTCCTCTTTTAGAGAGTATACTTCATAAGATCAGGGATCTTATCTATTTTATTCACTATTACATCTTCATTACCTAGTATGAAGGCTGGCCTAGTATGGAAACTCAATGAACACTTATTGACTGAATGAATGAATGAATAAGTGAATGAACCAAAACAACAAAAATTTTCAGTTATTGGGAAAGTAAAGTCAAACTTACAGCCTCTGAAACTAAAAACTATTTGCTGAGTTCTGATTTTGCATCAAGCAAGTTGCTGAGCTATGGGACTCAGAGAAAAATAATACACAGTCTTAACCATAAGAGGCATAGCCTTGCTGAAGAAATTGACTTGTAAGTAGAAAGGAATGACAGAGCATCCTAAGTGGTAGGTAGAGGTCTCAAAACCTGAAGTTAACTATATACAGAGTTCCAAGGTCTGCCAGTGAGAATAAGAAAAGGCTTCTCAAAGAAGGTAATTATTGAACTCAGATTAAAGGGTAGATAGAAATTCACTAGGTAGACAAGGATGGAGTGAAAGGAGAGGTGTTAGAACTGGTGTGACAGGTGGGAAGTCACTCCGCACAGCAGTGCTGGAGGTGTGCCACAATCCAGCCAGCTGAGAATCACCACACACTTCTGTACTAGTGAAGAATGGGACTTAAGGTAGACAGTAGTGGGAAATGAGATTGAAGATTTAAGCAAGGAAAGAAAGAGCATCAGAACTTTGAGTGCCAGGCTCAGGAGTTTGGAGATTGTCCTGAAGACAATCAGTGGTCACAGAAAGGAAACAAGTGATGGCGTGAGAGTCAGATCTGCAATTGCAGACTGATAATCTGAATGTCGGCCAGTAGATAAAGAAAAACAAAACTTCAGAATGTCATAATGCAAGGTTTCATTCAAAATAAAAATCTTTTGCATGATCATGGGACTAGCACATAATAATCTTTTCCTTCCTTTCCTCCCTTCTTTCCTTCCTTTCTTTCCTTTTTTTTTTTTTTTTTTTTTTTGAGATACACTCACACTGTCACCCAGGTTGAAGTGCAGAGGCCTGATCTTGGCTCACAGCAACTTTTGCCTCCTGGGTTAAGTGATTGTCCTGACTCAGCTTCCTGAGTAGCTGGGATCACAAGCGTGTGGCACGACGCCAGGCTAATTTTCGTATTTTTTCTAGAGATGCGGTTTCGTCATGTTGGCCAGGCTGATCTTGAACTCTTGGCCTCAGGTTTTCCCCTCACCTCAGCCTCCCAAAGCACTGGGATGATAGGTATGAGCCACTATGCCTGGCCGCACATAGTAATTCCTCATCAAAGAAAATCAGAAGGAAAACTAAGAAAGCCTCTTCTTACTAAGACGAAGGCAAAAAGCTTATTGTAACTAGAGAGTCTTTCTAGCTTCTCCCCATAGAACCCATATTTATTGTTACTGGAAATATATGTACTAGAAGGTATAGAGATTAGGAGCCCAGCTCCAGGCTTCAGGGACAAAGAGGCAAACAGGCGTTTTTTGGACCCTGTGGCATTCTGAAACCAGATGATTGTTTGTTTTCCCATTGTCTGCATTTCTGCCTTGTCCTCCAATGTGAATAATTGTCAAGGTTTTGGTAGGCTGAAGTATATTCTAGAGAAATTGGATCTCTAATTTTGCAGAATTTCACAATATCTTTTGTAGCTCTGTGTCAAATTGATTGTTTAAATCTAGTTTATTTTACCTTCTTGGTCCTGAACATACTATCAGCTTAAATATTTATATCGCTGCCTCTTAGGAGTTATGCATTTCCCTTGTTCTGTTAAAAGAAAAAAAGTGCTGACCTGCTCTATGTATATGAGTAATCGTTTTTATTTTAATTACTTGAGTGCCTGTGGAAGGAGATTGGATTGTCTGGCCTCTTTTTTCTTTGACCATTTCTTACCTTACTTTCATTTTTTGCTTTTACCACCAAAATTATAATGCTGGTCACCAACAGTGTCTTTGGAAACTATTTGAAGCTGAAATATTCATGCTAACTCAAGCCATTTAAAAGGAGGTGTGGGAAGTATAGACATACATAACTATGCCTTGCTACTCAATGCAGAAGTCCTCCTCACACAGACAGGCCCCGGGACACTGGAAAAAGAAAAGTTTAAGCATATTATTGCTGTTGTTTAAGTCTTATTTTTGAAAACAAGCCCCCCACACAAATAGACACACATATTCTTTCTTGCATTAGTATTCTCTTCCCAACAGGTTCACCTTCTGATCTCACTCATTTATTCAACACAATCAATGAGTAATCACTGTGTGCTAATCAGAGAGCAAACCAGTCCAGTCTCTGACTGTATAGTCTCTGGCTTACCATGGAAAGTGGATGGCTCAACAATTAACATCATCATGGGGCGATACACCATGGGAGGGTGTTTTTTGGATCCAGAAAGTCATGCAAGTTATGTCAGGAGAAGTGATATTCAAGCTGAATAAGAGGAATATGTGAGAAAAGGCTAGCAATAGAAAGGAAAACTGTTACAGGTTAGAGATGAAGTGTCAGTTGGTAAGAGATTCAACTTAGGGAGGTGACGACCTGGGTGGTACCATTTTGAAAAATTTTGTTTCTACAACCATGTGATCAGGCATACTGTGATCAATGCCAGCTCCAAATCTTCATAGCTGTTTGGTCTTGAGAAAGTTTCTATTAGTTGAGCAAAGTAGAGCACATAAATTGTTTGCACAGTGGCTGAAATGTGGTAACTGCTCAATAAGAACTAGTGTCTATTATTATAATAACTTGATTAGTATTATAATTATCATCATTATTATTGTTGCATAATTTTATATTTTCCAGTTTAGTCAAGTTATTTGGGATCCACATCTTTCTGGAAGCAAGAACAGAAAACCAAACACTGCATGTTCTCACTCTTAAGTGGATGTTGAACAGTGAGAATACATGGACACAGGGAGGGGAACATCACACGCCGGGGCCTACTGAGGGATGGGAGGGCTAGGGGAGGGATAGAAGTGGGTGGGGGGATTGGGGAGGGATAATATTAGGAGAAATACCTAATGTAGATGATGGGGGGATGGATGCAGCAAACCACCATGGCATGTGTGTACCTATGTAAGAATCCTGCACCAGCTGCATGTATACCCCAGAACCTAAAGTATAAAAAGAAAAAAAGAGTTGAGCAAGGTGGAGCATATAAATTGTTTGCACAGTGGCTGAAATGCGGTAACTGCTCAATAAGAACTAGTGTCTATTATTATAATAACTTGATTGATATTATGATTATCATTATTATTGTTACATAATTTTATACATTCCAGCTCAGTCAAGTTATTTGGGATACACATCTTTCTGGAAGCCATCCAACATTTTATCATCTCTCTACCCATTTTACTCTTGTTCCCTCTCCATCTGTCTTTTTCTTCCTCTTGCCCTCTCACTTCGTAGCTGATGCTCCATCATGGTTGGGCTCCAGGAACTGGGGAATTGATAATCTAAAGTAATGGAGTCCTGTTTGTTATTTCCACGCCAGGACCATGTCAAAGATCAGTTCCCATACATAACTCACTTGGAAATTCACATTAGCATCCTCTTCCCCTTATGGGGAGATGGGTGAATGAGCAGAGCATAAAATATGAGTCAAATACTATTTCCTGCTTGGTTGTTGACACTAAAGATACCCTTCAGTTTGACCCTGTTCATGTTTCTCAGTTTTTCTACATTTCCATATCCACACTTCTATATCTGAGGTTAGGATTCAGCTTCCATTTAAATGAGTGTAATATTGTCCTCACATCCTCACTTTTCTTTCTGTTTCCAAACTGGCCTGCTCCAATCCAGCTTCCACTGAGATATCAAAAGCGTCTTCCAATAATACCACACTGATCATTTTATATCCACATTTGAAAACCTTCAAATGTTCCCTCTTTTCTAAATAATAAATCTATCAGGATACTTTTGATTGCAAAGAACAGTAACAAATTCACAGTAATTTAAAAGGTAATGAGAATGTATTGTTTTATATCCCTGAGAAAGCCAGAGGTGACTTGCACTGGAGGCACAATTGATTAGGGTTAATATGGTTTGGCTCTGTGTTCCCACTCAAATTTGATTTTGAATTGTAATTCCCATAATTCCCTTGTGTTGAAAGAAGATCTTGGTGGGCTGTTCTCCTCATGCTGCTCTCGTGACCGTGAGTTCTCACGAGATCTAATGGTTTCACTCTCTCTCTCTCCTGTTGTCATGTAAGAGTAGTTGTTTCCACTTCCACCATGATTGCGAGGTTCCCCAGGCCTCCCCAGCCATATGGAACTGTAGGTCAATTAAACATCTTTCCTTTATAAATTACTCAGTCTCAGATATTTCTTTATAGCAGTGTGAAAACTAACTAATACAAAGATGTAAGCTGTTTCTCTGTTACTCTCTTAGTTTCCCTCCAAATGTCAGCTTTATTCTTTAGCCAGCCTTTCTCATGAATGGAAAAATATTTAAAGAAGTCATAGGTATTCTAACTGCACACCACACCATCTAGAGGCAGGGAGACAAACAAAAGTCAAGAGATTTTTTTTCAATGGCTTCATCTTAAGGTACGGACCTACCTCTGAACTAGTCATTGAATCTATAGTGTTACCAGCAGTTGATTGCCTTAGGTTTCAGTTTGATACCCATCTCTGAGTTGAACCCTGTGGGAAATTTTGTGGAACTGCTGTAACCTGTTAATTGAGGGAAATCAGGACCAACTGTAGAACCATAAATTAAAGGAATTTCTAGCTAAACAAAATGAGCCATTGTGGAAAGATGCAGTGGATGCTTGGAAGGCAAATACTGACGTCCCTCACCTAAGGTTGTCATTCAAGACTCATCACAATTTACCTCCAACTTGATTCCAATTTCCCATTAGGCTTCTTCATATGTTACTCTTAACAGACTGAACTAATTAAGTGCCCAAAGTTTCTAGTTCTGTGCTTTTATTCCAGATTAGCTATTTTTTTGAGATGGAGTTTTGCTCTTTTGCCCAGGCTGAAGTGCAGTGGTGTGATCTCTGCTCACTGCAACCTCCACCTTCCGGTTTCAAGTGATTCTCCTGCCTCAGCCTCCTGAGTAGCTGGGATTACAGGTGCATGCCACCATGCCCAGCTCATTTTTGTATTTTTAGTAGAGATGGGGTTTCACCATGTTGGCCAGGATGGTCTCAAACTCTTGACCTCATAATCCACCCGCCTGGGCCTGCCAAAGTGCTGGGATTACAGGCGTGAGCCACCATGCCTGGCCCCTATTCCAGGCTGACTTTCTCTGTGGAATGCCAAGCTTCTGCCTCTGCTCTCTCTTCAATAATGCCTTCAAACCATATCTAGTCTTTAAGATACACCTCAAGTGCTATGTCCTCATAGATACATAATATTTCTCTGCCTCCATCTCTGGCTGTAATGAAATAAAAATCACTGAAGTTGCCACCATCCAATCTGGATTTGCATTTAGGAGCTATCCCTTACTAACGGAGTGGTTACATAAAACTGCCTTCCTAGCTTGGCCTTTTTATCATCTTACTGAAGGATTGGTTTTCTCTCTTTTTTTTTTTTTAACCAAGAAAGTTCTTTTGGTTTGTCTTGGAGTGTTCCTCTATAGGTAAATAATGTCACTTCTTATTTAAATACCTAAAACACTGCTGAGTTAGATTTTTGAGCTGGAATATTGAAAAGCCCAGAGAGCTGCTCATTTCGTTAAGGAAATATTTAAAGAATAACAATCATATGCTCTAAAAATTATTACTCAAGTGCATGAAGACTATTGAGGCAGCCTTCAAAAGTTACACATTCCTTATAGTTCTGCCCTGGGGCACCAACATATATTTTAGCTCATTTGCAAGTAAGTCTTATTCTGCGCAGCACCTGTATTTTCGAGAAGTAATTCATAATCAAATTTCATGTTCTCCTTACGGATATAGTAATCAAAAAGATGAATTGTATAGCATTATTTTCTATTTTCAGTGACCTCAAATATCTCTGTTGCACAGTAAGTTATTAACAAACTGTAAATACACATTTAACTTAACACTTTAAAGGTAAGCATTAATGAAGCAAAAATACTGTTGATTATTATTGAATTATATGGGTACTAATCACTGATTCACTAGTTTTGGAAGTTCAAGCTTTCGTTATGAGGAGCTTTTGTCAGTGTTGGAAACTTGTATTCTGATTTCCTTTTAGGGTAAAACAAGGGCATATGTAAATGTTGACATGAAGGCATGAAGAAACAAAATTACAGCACAAGATGTCAGTTTCAATTGTGGAACAGGGCATTTTGAGAACTGATATAGTTTCCCTTATGTACATTTTTAAAATATATATATATATATTTATTAAATATATATATATATTATTAAAATATATATATTTAATAAATACATATATTTTATGTAGCAATGTGGTTGGCTGCCTCCATCCCCATCACCTATATCTGGCATTTCACCCCATGTTATCCCTCCTCAACTCCCTACTCCCACCACTGTCACTCCCCAGCCCCCATCAAAAGATCCCAGTGTGTGATGCTCTCCTCCCTGTGTCCATGTGTTCTCATTGTTCAACACCTGCCTATGAGTGAGAACATACAGTGTTTGATTTTCCGTTCTTGTGTCAGTTTGCTGAGAATGATGGTTTCCATTCTCTACAAAGGACACGAATTCTTCATTTTTTATGGCTGCATAGTATTTCGTGGTGTATATGTGCCACATTTTCCCTGTCCAGTCTATTATCGAAGGGCATTTGGGTTGATCCCAGGTCTTTACTATTGTAAACGGTGCCACAATGAACATACATGTTCATGTGTCTTTATAATAGAACAATTTATAATCCTTTGGATTATACTGGTGTATACCCTGTAATGGAATTGCTGGGTCAAACAGAATTTCTATTTCTAGGTCCTTGAGGAATCGCCACACTGTGTTCCACAATGGTTGAACTGATTTATACTCCCACCAACAGTGTAAAAGTGTTCCTATTTCTCCATATCCTCTACAGCATCTGTTGTCTCCAGGTTTTTTAATGATTGCCATTCTAGCTGGCGTGAGGTGGTATCTCAATGTGGTTTTGATTTGCATTTCTCTAATGACCAGTAATGATGAGCATTTTTTCATATGCTTGGTGACCTCATATATGTCTTCTTTTGAAAAGTGTCTGTTCATGTCCTTCACCCACTTTTGAATGGGTTTGTTTTTTTCTTGTAAATCTGTTTTAGTTCTTCGTAGATTCTGGATATTAGCCCTTTGTCAGATGGGAACATTGCAAAATTTTTTCCCCATTCTGTTGGTTGCTGATTCACTCTAACAATTGTTTCTTTTGCTGTGCAGAAGCTCTGAAGTTTAATTAGAGCCGATTTGTCTATTTTGGCTTTTGTTGCCAATGCTTTTGGTATTTTAGTCATGAAGTCCTTGCATATGCCTATGTCCTGAATGGTTTTGCCTAGGTTTTCTTCTAGGGTTTTTATGGCGTTAGGTCTTATGTTTAAGTCTTTAATCCATCTGGAGTTCATTTTAGTGTAAGGTGTCAGGAAGCGGTCCAGTTTCTGCTTTTTGCACATGGCTAGCCAGTTTTCCCAACACCATTTATTAAACAGGGAATCCTTTCCCCATTGCTTGTTTTTTCAGGTTTGTCAAAGATCAGATGGTTGTAGATGTGTGACGTTGCCTCTGAGGCCTCTGGTTCTGTTCCATTGGTCTATATGTCTGTTTTGGTACCAGTACCATGCTGTTTTGATTACTGTAGCCTTGTAGTATAGTTTGAAGTCAGGTAGCGTGATGCCTCTAGCTTGGTTCTTTTTGCTTAGGATTGACTTGGCTATGTGGGCTCTCTTTTGGTTCCATATGAAGTTTAAGGTGGTTTTTTTCCAGTTCTATGAAGAGGGTCATAGGTAGCTTGATGGGGACAGCACTGAATCTATAAATTACTTTGAGCAGTATGGCTATTTTCACAATATTGATTCTTCCTAACCATGAACATGGAATGTTTTTCCATCTGTTTGTGTCCTCTCTTACTTCCTTGAGCAGTGATTTGTAGTTCTCCTTGAAGAGGTCCTTTACATCCTTTGTTAGTTGTATTCATAGGTATTTTATTCTCTTTGTAGCAATGTGAATGGCAGTTCATTCTTGATTTGGCTCTCTTTAAGTTTGCTTTGGTGTATAGGAATCCTTGTGATTTCTGCACATTGATTTTGTATCCTGAGACTTTGCTGAAGTTGCTTATCAGTTTCAGGAGATTTGGGGCTGAGATGATGGGGTCTTCTATCTATGCAATCATGTCATCTGCAAATAGAGACAATTTGGCTTCCTCCTTTCCTAATTGAATATCCTTTATTTCTTTTTCTTGCCTGATTACGCTGGCTAGAACTTCCAATACTGTATTGAATAGGAGTGGTGAGAGAGGGCATTCTTGTCTAGTGCCAGATTTCAAAGGGAATGCTTCCAGTTTTTGCCCATTCAGTATGATATTGGCTGTGGGTTTGTCATAAATAGCTTTTATTATTTTGAGATA